>MCJB01028402.1:47990-72115 GCA_002018475.1 Nicotiana obtusifolia
ATGCGTGGAGACGGAACTCCTCCATTTCATTCAATTGTGCTAGCCTCAGAGCTCCAGCCTCTGCCCAGTCCATGTTTAATCTTTTTAAGGCCCACATAGCCTTATGCTCAAGTTCTACAGGTAAATGGAAAGCTTTTCCAAAAACTAGCCGATAAGGGGATGTACCAATGGGGGTTTTGTACGCTGTGCGGTATGCCCATAGAGCATCATCTAGCTTCTTTGACCAGTCGGTCCTGTTTGCATTCACCGTCTTTGCTAGTATGCTCTTTATTTCCCTGTTAGATACCTTAACTTGACCGCTCGACTGTGGATAGTAGGGTGTGGCAACCTTATGCTTGACACCGTACTTGTCAAGGAGACCTTTAAAGACTCTGTTACAGAAGTGCGAACCCCCATCACTGAGAATGGCTCTCGGGGTGCCAAACCAGGTGAAAATATTCTTCTTTAGAAATGCGGTCACACTCCGAGCCTCGTTGTTTGGTAAAGCGATGGCTTCTACCCATTTGGATACATAGTCCACAACCACTAAGATGTATTTCATCCCACATAAGCTTATAAAAGGGCCCATGAAGTCAATACCCCAAACGTCGAATAGTTCGATTTCCATCACAAAGTTCATAGGCATCTCATGCCTCCTAGAAATTGGGCCCTGTCGTTGGCATTGGTCACAAGACTTTACCAACTGATTAGCATCCTGATAAATGGTCGTCCAGTAATAACCACATTCCAAGATCTTTGCTGTTGTTCTATTCCCCCTATGATGACCCCCAACCGGTGAGTCATGACAAGCTTTCAGAATTTGTAGCATCTCTTCCTCAGGCACGCATCTCCTGATTATGTTATCCGCACAAACACGGAACAAGAAGGGTTCTTCCCAATAATAGTTTTGACAATCCCTCAAGAATTTCTTCTTTTGGTAAAATTCATACCCGTCCGGAATAAGATCGCTGACTATGTAGTTAGCGATGTCTGCATACCACGGTGCAAAGGAATTGGATAACACCGGTATTTGTTCATCTGGAAATGCATCATTGATTTCCAGCTCTCCTTTAGTCTCCCCGATTCTTCAATTCTAGACAAGTGATCTGCCACTTGGTTTTGTGTTCCCTTTCGATCCATAACTTTGAAATTGAACTCTTGCAGCAGTAAAACACAACGGATTAGTCGCAGCTTTGCATCTTTCTTCACCATCAGATAACGGAGAGCTGCATGATCGGTGTGCACAATTACTTTAGAGCCCAGCAGATATGCATGGAACTTCTCGAAAGCATACACAATGGCCAACAGTTCTTGCTCGGTTACGGTGTAATTCATTTGCGCCCCATTAAGTGTTTTTCTAGCATAGTATATTGGGTGAAGAACTTAATTGTGTCTTTGTCCCAGCATAACTCCAATAGCTACACCGCTGGCGTCACACATAAGTTTAAAAGGAAGCGACCAATCAGGTGTGACAATAATGGGTGCCGTGGTATGCTTAGTCTTTAGTTCCTCAAAAGCTGTGAGGCATTTCTCATCAAAGACGAACTTGGCATCCTTCTCAAGGAATTTACACATTGGATTGGCAATCTTTGAGAAGTCCTTAATGAAACGCCTGTAGAATCCGGCATGCCCCAAAAAACTACGAACACCTTTGACGGACGTGGGTGGAGGAAGCTTAGAGATGATTTCTATTTTAGCTTTATCTACCTCAATGCCACACCTTGATATTTTATGTCCCAGAACAATACCTTCATCAACCATGAAGTGGCATTTTTCCCAATTTAGCACAAGGTTTGTCTCTTCACATCGCTTGAGTACTTGTTTTAGATTACTCAGGCACTGCTCAAATGTCTCACCTACTACCGAAAAATCATCCATAAATACCTCAAGGAAGTCCTCTACCATATCGGAGAAGATAGACATCATGCATCTCTGGAAGGGTAGCTGGAGCATTGCATAGGCCGAATGGCATCCGGCTAAAAGCGAATGTGCCATATGGGCATGTGAATGTAATCTTTTCCTGGTCCTCCAAATCGATATTGATCTGATTATAACCGGAGTATCCATCAAGGAAACAATAAAAGGACTTTCCCGCTAACCGATCAAGCATTTGATCAATAAAAGGCATAGGGAAATTGTCCTTGCATGTGGCACTATTTAGTTTCCTATAGTCCATGCATATCCTCCATCCTGTTACTATTCTTGTTGGAATAAGCTCGTTCTTCTCATTTTTGATCACAGTCATGCCTCCCTTCTTTGGCACGCATTGCACCGGGCTCACCCATGAACTATCAGCGATCGGGTACACTACCCCAGCGTCCAACCATTTGATCATTTCTTTCTTTACCACTTCCTGCATTGGCGGATTCAGCCTTCGTTGATTTTCCACACTCGGTTTTGTCCCACTTTCTAATTGAATCTTATGCTCACAAATTCTAGCAGGGATCCCCCGAATGTCCGCAATTGTCCAACCAATGGCTTGTCTATGCTCCTTCAAAAAATTTAGCAACTGTTCCACTTGCACATCATTCAACAACGAAGAAACAATTACTGGTAAAGTATTATTTAAGCCAAGAAATTTATACCTCAAATGCGAAGGAAGTGGTTTCAGCTCTAATTGAGGTGGTTCGATAATGGACGGCTTTGCAGGAGGTATAGCTCTATTTTCCAAATCAAGGGAAAGCTTTGGTGGAGTATACGAGTAAGAACCACGCCCCTCTAATGCATTCACTGACTCCATAAAGCCATCCACATCATCACCATCGATGTTTACCAATATAGCTGCCAATGCTTCACCTAGGCATTGCTCTTCCATCTTCATCTCAACAGCATCATCTACTTCATCAACAATACCAATCACTGAAATGCTCTCGTACTCGTTTGGTAACTTCATACCCTTACTAGCTTGGAAGGTAACTTCTTCGTTGTTCACTCGGAATTTAATTTTATTACGCTCCGAATCCATAAGGACTCTTCCAGTAGCTAAGAATGGTCTCCCCAATATAATAGGGATTTCCTTGTCCACAGCACAGTCAAGAATTACGAAATCAGCTGGTATATGAAATTTCCCAACTTTCACAATCACATCATCTAAAATACCAATTGGTCTCTTGATTGAACGGTCAGCCATCTTCAACCTCATGCTCGTCGGCCTTGGCATTCCTAATCCCGCTTGTTTGTAAATGGCAAGCGGCATTAGATTTGTGCTGGCCCCACTGTCACAGATTGCTTTTGCAAAGTCGCGCACTCCAATAGTGCACGGAATAGTAAATGCTCTCGGGTCCTCTTTCTTCTGAATTGGATTTGTGGCAATGATAGAACTAACCCGGTGAGTCATATTCACCACCTCATTCTTGGTGGTTCTCTTCTTCGTGATCAAATCCTTTAGATACTTGGAAAAACCGGGCATTTCTTGAAAAGCCTCCAAGAATGGTATAATTACAGATAACTGCTTGAGAATATCATAGAAATTCTCGAACTTTCTGTCGTCAACTCTTCTCGTAAGTCTCTGGGGGAAAGGAGGAGGGGGTCTAGGAATCGGTGGAAGAATGTTTGATGTTTCTTCTGCCTTTTCCTTCATCCCTTCTCGGGTCTCATCTCAGTTTTGCACAACCTCTAGAGTTTTCTTTACCTCAGCAACATTGGATTCTTCAACTTTGACTCCCTTTTCAAGTTCTTCCACATCAACTGCTTGCTCATTCTTTCCTTGCAATATCTTACCACTCCTGGTAATGATGGCCATGATATGGGAAGTTGGGCCACTCCCACTTCCCTTTGGATTTGCAATCGTATCACTAGGGAGTGTTCCCTTCTGCTGTGGATATTGCTCACGAGAAAGATCTCTCATTTGCAATTCCAGCTTTTGAATCGCCGCAGTGTGAGAGCCAACCAACTCAGTCATGTTCTTCATGGAATTATCAGACTTTTCTTGGTTTTGTAGTATCCTTTCAAGCATGCTCTCCAATTTAGACTCACTAGAGGATCCTTGATTCGAATACTGACCCTTTGGAGGAACATAAGGGTTGGAACTTCGATTGGAAAAATTGTTATTGTTGTTCCAGTTTCCTTGATTAGAGCCACTTTGGTCATTTCGCAATTGATGGTGACCTTGCCCTTGCGGGTTTGGTCTCCATTGATTTTGAGAGCCTTGACCTTGGTACTGCTGCCTTTGGTACCCTCCTTGAGAATTATTAACATAATTTGCCTCTTCATAATCATCATTTTGTACCGGCTGCACATTCTCAACCACATTCACTTTCTTCTTCTGATTCTCCGTGAAAAGCTTTGTCAATACATTGACATTTGTGGCAAGTTCTGCAATCACTTGGTCTCGTTCTTGATTTTCCTTGATCAAATTGTTCATAGAAGGAGAGCCAATTGCAATTCCGCCTGTGGAATCTTTAGAGTGCCAAGCTTGGTTGTGTTTTGCCATTTTATCTAAGATCTGAATCACCCTAGCGAAGGTTTTGTCCATAAAAGATCCAGCAGCTGCATTCTTCGCTATTGATTGGTTCATTGGATCCAAACCCAAGTAAAATTTTTCCAACAAGATGGAATCTGGAAAACCATGGTTTGGAGACCTCACCAAGTATAATTTGAAGCGATCCCACTCTTCATGTAACTGTTCGCCAGGTAGTTGCTTAAAGAAGAAAATCTTGTCCCTGAGCTCGGATTTCTTTCTTTGTGGAAACCATTTTGATAAGAAAGCTCGAACAAGTTCAGGCCATGAACGTATAGAATTTGGAGGAAGATTCTGGAGCCATTTCCTCGCATCCCCAGCTAGGGAATACTTAAAATATCTCAACCTCAGAGCATCGTTGGAGACATGATTCTTCTTATGCATCGCACAAACACCCAAGAAATTTCTGAGGTGCTGTGTTGGATCATCATCCGTGGAATTTCTGAAAAATGCCTCCGCTTTCAGCATCAGAATTAATCCATGTTCTACCTTGAAAGTAGCGGCACCGATAGCAGGAGGTACAATGGCGTTTGTATCCTCAATATACTCCTCAATGTCTGCAAAAGGGTTTCCTTCCTCCTGTATCTCCACATCATCTTCATGGTCTGACATATCTCCCTGTCTACACCAAACACAACAAACAACGTGTAATAGAGTAGAATTAGACGTAAAGTAAAGTATACACTAATTAGTAATTTAAGAACCGTATTCCCCGGCAACGACGCCAAAATTTGATACGCTCATATTACACCTTAAGAATATTGTAAGTGGTTGGTGTTAAATATAATAACCCAACAAGGTTGGGGTCGAATCCCACAGGGAATAGGTGTGAAACGTTTATCTAATTAGTGTAATACTCGACTAAGTCGTAATTCTATCAAGTAATTATAATAAAAAGAAATATTGAACATGAGGATAAGCGAGAACTGATTGTAATATTGTGAATGTAAATAATATGAATTAAAGAAACCAAGGTTGTGTCCCCCTTAATGTAGTATCATGCTTTTGATATTAATATTGAATATTTCCAACGGAAAACTTTCTTGATATGCAATTGATGCCTAATTTACTACCCAATATTTTCCAATAGTTGGATAATATATCCTTTTTATGATTTTTCCAAATACAAAAGAGTTGTGATTAAGAACAATCAATTAATGCCAAACTAAAACCCACTTATTCCTAAGCGATTTTATTAAACAAGGTTTAAAGCCTTGGGTCTTTGTTATTTACTTCTACCAAATTCTATCCCACTTTACCAAGCTAAGATAGAATAAATTGGCGTTCGTTAATGTTTGCAACCACTAACAATTGTTTGAAGAATAAGAAGTAAATAAATATCAATCTTCCGTTAAATCCATATTCAATATCAAAATCTCAACAACATTATACCCATCTAGGGTTCACAACCTTAGCGTTTGGGCTTAGCTACTCATGCTGAAAATTGAATAAAAAAGAATAGTAATTGTCATCATCTTACAAAATAGAAGGTAATTGATCCCAAAAGCTTCCAAGAATTCAAACTAGTTAATTGCCCGTACTTTGTACTCTCAATTCTGACAAGATGTCCCTCACAAAACCCTATTAAACCTATTTATAGAAGTCCAAAAACCGAGGCGAAGTTCGGACTAATTTGCCCCTGCTGTGATAATATGGACGCATTTCTGTCGCAAAACAGAAATGTGGACCGCAAATCTTCATCGACTGTCGCATATTTAACCCAAGAGTTTTGCCTTCATCGCATTATGGTTTTGCGGTCCGCATGTTGATTATGCGATCGCGAAATGCGATTGCATTCTTCACCCTGATTTTCACCCAGAAACTCTGCTTGCGTTTGCGGTTTCACAATGCTATTTTGCGGTTTGCATTCTTGTTTTGTGGTTGCATATGCGACCGCATTCTCGACATGAAGAAGTGTCCAGAGTTCTGTCCTTGTTTGCTATTTCTTTGTGAAATATGCGGTCCGCATGTGCTGTTTGCGACCGCATATTCACATCTGTGATGCTGTTGATCTCTTTTCTGTCTTCAGTTGGCTTTTTGAGCTCTTTTTCGTGCTTTTGGATCCTTTCACTCGATGTTCTGCAAACACACTAAAATTACATAAGTATCGGTAGAATTTGCACATAAAACAAGTTAAACTCTAAGCAAGTAGTATCAAACATCATATTTAGCACCTTGCAGTTGGTCAAACAAGTCATCTACCCTTGGCAATGGGTACTTATTTTTTATTGTAACTTGTTGAGTTGCCAATAGTCAATACACATTCTTAACGACCCATCATTCTTTCTTACAAATAGAATCGGTGCGCCCCAAGGCGACACACTCGGCCGAATGAAACCTTTCTCTAACAAATCCTTCAATTGTTCCTTTAGCTCCTTTAATTCTACTGGTGCCATTCTGTATGGTGGAACAGATATAAGTTGCGTGCCTGACATCACATCAATCCCAAAATCAATCACCATGTCTGTAGGATCCCAGGGAGCTCATCCGGAAGACCCCCGAAAATTAATTCACAACCGGCACGGACTTGAGTGTCAGTGCCTCAACATCGGCGTACGTAACCCTGACCAAATGGTAAATACACCCTTGTTAATCATTTTCGTGGCCTTAAGGTAATAAATAAACCTACCCTTCGGCACCACATCATTCCCCTTCCATTCAATCACTGATTCATTTGGAAATTCAATCCTAACGGTTTTGGTTTGACAGTCAAGCTTGCAAAACATGAAAAAAGCCAATCCATCCCCATTATTACATCAAAATAAACCATCCCTAATTCAATGAGATCAGCCATGGCGTCCCGACCACGCACCATGACAACACAATCTCTATAAACCCGCACGGCCACAATAGACTCACCAATCGGAGTAGATACAGAGAACGGGTCATGAAGCTGTTTCGGTTCTATCCCAAATTCCATAGCAACATAGGGAGTGAAAAAGGACAAAGTGGAACCGGGATCAATAAGAGCATATGCATCATGAGATTGGACAATCAATATACCTATGACAACATATGGAGATGCCTCTAAACTCTAGCGACCCTTCATGGCATAGAAACGGTTGGGTCCGTAGAAACTCTGGCGACCCTTCATGCCTCGAGCCGGAGGAGGTGCCGCGGATAAAGTAGCAGCAAAACTCGCTGGCTGTGCTGCGGCCCTGCCCATGCTCTAGTGAGACGAACGACAATACCTCTGAATGTGACCCCTCATACCACACTCGTGGCATATGGGCTGGTCCATGAAGCATGCCCCAAAGTGCGTCTTCCTGCACCTAGAGCATGGGGGCATCCGCTACTACTGAAATCTCCCACCAAACCGACCATGCTGGTAGGATCCTTTGTTGCCCTGGCTAGGCCTGAAATGACTTCCCTGTTGCTGACTGGGCTCCGATGGCTGCGCACTGGCTAATGACTAAGCAAAAGACTGGGATGGTCCTGATGACCCTCCCCTAAATGCTGACCTGCCACCACCACCGCCAGAAGTACCACTGAAGTTGCCTGCTGACCGAGCTTTATTGTTACTCTCTCGCTCCATTCTATTCTTCAGTTTGCGGGTTTTCGTGGATTAAGCAAATTCCACCATCTTAATATAGTTCATGTCAGAATTTAAGGCAGCTGTAGCTGCATCATTAATAACCAAGGGGCTAAGGCCCTGCACGAACACACGCACTCTAGCCTCCATAGAGGGCAACATGTAGATGGCATATTTGGACAGGCACGCGAATCTCATATGATACTCCCACACACTCATGCTTCCTTGTTTCAGGCCCTCGAACTCGGCAGCACGGGCTGCCTTAGTCTCCACAAGCAAGAAATGATCAATGAAAGCATCCACAAACTCACTCCACCTCGCCGGAGGGCTCCCCTCCTCACGGGAGTCCTCCCACATCTCAAACCAAGAATAGGGTACCCCTTTTAGGCGGTAGGAGGCCAACTCCACTCCCTCCGTCTCAGTAGCACGCATAACTCGGAGGGTTTTGTGCATCTGGTCAATAAAATCCTAGGGATCCACCTCAGGATCAGTACCTGAGAACACTGGAGGATAAAACTGGAAAAACCTGTTCACCCAAGAACTAGTGGAATCCCCTGGCTGACTAGAAGAAGTGGGTGCAACATTCTATCTTTGAGCCTGGGAAGTCACTATCTGAGCCAACATCTATATGGTTCCCCTAAGATCCCCATCAGATACATCGGGACTGGAAGCTAGGGCTAGAGGTAGAACTAGAATATCAGTTGGAGGGATCGTTGCACCCCCAATAGGTGCAGGAATTAGTGCAGTCTGATCAGGTGTAGTGGAATCAGGCAGTGTAGTAGTCGGGGGAATATTCTCACCCCTCGGGTGCTCACCCGCATCCTCAAGTAAAGGATTAATTTCCACTCTTAGGGTGGCATTGGCTCCTTGGCCAGTCTTTGCTTTCTTCCTAGGCGCCATATATTGAAAATTAGTACAATGCACGAGTTAAAGGAGGAACAATCTTACAATCAGCTTTATCGCACGATCTAGAAAATCAAAGAAGGGTATTATTCCTACCCAAGTTTAAAACCTTCAGCTCTGATACCACGTTTGTCATGCCTCGACCTCGGGGAGCACGACCGGCCCTCAAAAAAGTTACCCCGATTGAGCAAGCCTGCACAGTGCCGCCTACCTAAGTCACCCATGAATAAAGAGAAGAATATATGTCATTAATTAAACTTTAAGAGATCATGTGGATAACACCAGTTCATTTTCATTAGTTATGCCATTAACAGGCCCCCAAAACAGTATACTATACATTCGTAGTTAAAGTGGGGACAGATGATACAATTACAACAAGTTTAATTCCACCTTCCCAAAATATGATATTGATACAACCCACACTATGTCTACGGAGCCTCTAACAGAAACAAAAGAGTTCTATGACAGTTCCGGCAATAAGGTCCCTGCTATACCTCAAACACTATGTACAAATACAAGAGATACAAGACCCCGAAATGAATTGGGACTTACCAAGTCAGCCGAGGAGAGGGTGTGCTGCTATCACTGATCAATACCACCTGCTATGCAACCACCTACATCCATTAAAGATTTAGCGCCCCCGACAAAAGGGATGTTAGTGCATATGGAATTTTACTAGTATGTAAAGAAAACACCCTCTCAATAGAACGAATAACAGTAAACAGAAAAGGAAATAGGAAATCAATTAGAGAATCAAATAGTATCAAGGTGTCAAGTTAGGGGAAAGGCAATTTCAAGTAAGTTCCAATCTTTTTAAGTTGTGAGATCTTTAGCACCGATACACTACCGTGTTTTACCACGGAGTCCGATCTCAGTCCGACTGTCTAAGCCGTCTAGCCCCGAGACATCCACTCACAATACCACCATGTGCGCGGCATGGCGTCCGATCTCAGCTCGATCAGCTAGCCGTCTCGCCACAATGTCGTGTGGTTCGACATCACATCACATCTCGCTAGCAATAATCTCATCCCATATAGAAAAAATAGCTCAATACATGAATCTCATCCCATATAAGGGGAAACAATTCTCATCACAATATCACGGGGATTTACCCCTCAATCACTCTTACATCGGCACGTGTAGTTTCGGGATCAGGTTATTTCGACCTAAAATTCCTCGGTGGCTAATCGATACTCCCAAAATATTTACTATAAAAAAATAATTTACCACTTATTTCGTAATCTTTTGCATATCATTAATTTCATTGGCACCAATGGCCATGACACAACATCATTCTTGGCACGTTGGCCGCACATCATATTTCATGTTCTCTTCTTTCACTTTCAAATATCATTATGGATAATCAACAACAAGGCCATTCAAATTAAGACTTTAAACACACATTTGAGCAATTTAGGGTCTTAGGCACATGGGATTTCTTACACAATTTGACATGATAACTTTCATTAGAATCACATTTTTAAATCATAACATAATAACACACAGCCCATGCTCAAACCACATTCTCAAACAGTAACTCCACATAACAAGAATCTTTGGAATACATGTTGAACGCATATTTATTTTAACACAAGGCTTATTTGGAATAATCAATTTATAATTAGCATCACGGGACTTACAAGGCCATTGTGGGGTTCAATTCTAAAAGAGGAGTTTAGCTAACATACCTCACTTTGAGCTTTTCTTAATTCACTACACAATTCCAGAATTCTAGCAACTTTGATCTATTTAGAGACACAGCAACATTGAACATGAATAAGGAAGGAGTTCATGATTATAGCTCATTTGAGCATTTTATCAAACAATAGGTGGCCATTATGATCTCAAGGTCCTCCTATGGTGGATTCCTCTATTTCACTAACAGGATGTTGATGAACAAGGCACTTGGGGATTACTTCACTCTCTATAGAACACTTCCCTCTTCTCTCTAAAATGACAGGTTTTTGCCTTCCAAACGAGCCCCAAGGACTTTTAATCAAAATAAGGTTGGGTAAAAAAAATAGAAAAACGATGTCCCGACAGAGATCTGCGATCGCATATGCCATCGCATAATGCTTCTGCAGTCCGCAAAATGTGCCACATAATGGCCCTCCGTAACTAGGCTTTTCTGCCCCACTCTGCGACCGGTCTGCAGTCCGCAGTTCTATTTTGCGGTGGCATAATGCGCCGCATAACTTTCCTCTAGAAATTTTTATGTTGGGTCTGCGATGGGTTATGCAGCCCGAAAAATGATTATGCTGCCGCATAATGGACTGCGTAATGGTCCAAAAATTTGGCTAGATTTCTGCTTTAATCTACGGAAGATATGCGGTTCGCAGACCCGTTCTGTGATCGCAGAATGTACCGCAGAAACACCCTACGCTTTTAAAACTTTTCTTCAACTCCCTAACGCATTGTTCAACCCAAAAAGTCTGAATTGCTCTACAAAGAACAATGCATAATTCTACCCCGGCATCACGAAACCCCGGATATTGGGAAAAACTTTTACGGGGCCTTACAAAAAAGAAAAAGAAGTACCCAAGAAAGACAATACTTATGGGATGCGTTCCACTCCTCGGGGAACAAAAACAACTCAGGGGGGATCAGGTCTTCAGTTTTCACCCGAATGAACCTCCCCTGCCAGCCTCTGTCTCAGTCCTCGTCAATGCTCGAGAAAGGAGCCTTTCTTGCTCGGCGAACGAGCTAGATTAGTCCTCCTTGAAAAATTTGGGGACTGTATAGGCAGAGTAGATGGTCGAGGGTGAACCGCAGAGATTCGATGTTTTCACAAAATTGCGTAAGAGGATCACGATCCTCCAGAAGGACAGGTGGATTTGCCCAAGGCACACCTCGTACCTTTGTAGAAAGAAAGAACTATGGGGTCCACCGGGGCGAGCGTGAAGGGGTAAGTATAAACACTTAGATACCACTTCACATGAGTGGTAGTATCGTCATCGAGCCCGGGAACGACCACGCCTTTACCCTTCAATTTACAGTCCACTCGGACTACAGGTAGAGTTTCTTCAGTGATGGAGCATATCTATCTCCATGCTTCCCTCGCCTCGCTCTTGTTGAGTAGAGGCTTTCTCGACCTTGAAGTCACCCCTGATAGAGCTGCCCTCAGGTATGTAGCTCTTCATGGGGGGCTCCTGTGCCACCTCGGGAATGGCTACCTCAGCATATACGGCCGGGTGGGAAGATGAAGGGGCAGCCTCCTGAGGCACTGACTTGGAAGTTTTTGCCATTATAATCTGGAAAATCTCTGAAGAAAAATATTAAAATTAGAAGATGGTATGAAGGTATGAAGGTCTGGGATGAAGGTTCAAAGAAGAAGTATGAAGATGAAGATGAAGATATGAAGGCTCAATGAATAATGTTTGAAGATCTGGAAAAGTTAAAAGACGGTAGAATGTTCGAAGAATAAAGTCTAGAATTGGAAAGTTGAAGAAGTAAAGAGGGTTGAAGCTTTTATAGGACAAAAGGAAATCAATGGCGACGTTTCGTATTCGAAGACAACAGTCGATGAGTGACACGTGGCCGAAGTCAGAATGGCACGACTGATGGGACGTTTTGATCATCTCAGTTATAACGAACGAGGGAAGAAATCAGGGTTCATCTATCGTTTTCCATCATTTCGGCGAACCTACTCTCTAGAAAATGAGGGGACTATCTGTATACAGGTAAAATTAGGGATAGATTATACCCTGATTTCCCGGTGAAGAAAATGGAAGAAGGGCATGAAGGCACGAGACAGAAATCGAGGCCAGGAACCTTTCGTAGCGAGATCCACAAAAGAAGAACGATATGTTCATCACCAGGCACGATAAAGCAACGTTCCCCGGACCCAGAACAAATTCTAAAACCTCGGGAAACATGTTAAACAGTTACATGTGATGGATAAAGGGCCGTGATATTCGTACCTGACCAGATATCATGGTGCGGATTTCACTCGGTGTCATTTACGGATCAATAATTAACGGGAAAGGAAGATTTTACTTTTTTTAAACTTGTACTAGGGATGAAACTCTACTACTATATAAAAGGGAGGTTTTTTCTTTTGATAGACACATCGTAACATGCAAACCAAGGCAATACAAATTCGTTTATGCTTTCTAGCTATTGAAAAAGTTCTTACATAAATGTTTGTTCTTCATCCGATTTGGGTTCGAACTAAGGGTCCGATCAAGGGCGAAACTACTATTCAACCTAGGTTCGGGTTGGGCCGTAACATTACAACTGGTCTGATAATTTATTTTTTCTTTAACTCATTTATCTAATATTCTTGATTATTCGTGTTGAATCAATCCACATATCCTTAAACTCGCGTACAAATTTAATTGTTATCCGTTTTAAGAGTAAACAAGCTCGCAAATAACTTTTTCGTGTGTGCGTATCTCCAATCTCATAAAGGCAAACAAATTGAGACGTCCACTATCACTCTTGCCATCACCATATTCATCTCACCGAACCTAGAATTTGATACTAGAGCTTTATTAATACCTTTTCTTTTTTGCTGTCAATCAAAACAAGGGGAAAATAAAAAGTTTTCCTTAATATAAATTTTCTCCTAATATTCACATTTCATAAGATTGTATCGTTGGACTCTTTGTCCCATACTATCTCGTTCCGAAACTTCTACTTTTCATATATTACAATGACATTTAGAAATTTGGACAAAGATAAAGGTTATTAAAGGTTAACTGATTTTAGATCTATATCATTATATATCCTCATTTTTTTTTTCTTTTGGGTAAACATGAAATTTAACTTCGTCCTTGCGTTTTCACATCAACTCCATGAGGTCTCAAAATTATAGAGTGTATATGGTGAAAATAACAGTATTTTAAAGTTCAAGCAATAGGTTTTCTTCCACGTTTTCGAATAGGGATTCCGATTCATATTCTGTCCAACTGGGCATTATCTTCTTAGTCTTTTTTTTTTTCGAGAATTTTTATATTTTCAACCTATCCTTATATGGAACGAAGTTTCCCTTTATAAGAATAAGATTCTAACTAAGATGATTATCCGAATGAATGTCGTACTTCACACGTATCTCCACAATTTATAGTGAATTAAACTATATTTATATGTTCACTATAATGTAACATCAAATGGCATATTTCATTGTTCGTTATGATGCGCATGTGAGTTTGGCATCAAGAAACATGGTTCCATTTGAAAAATTATTGAAAAACAGTTAAGATATTTGCAGAAAAAAATGAGTCCCATCTTAGGTGAATAATTAAATCATTTTCTCCATCTTCATAAAAGATCAATATTCATATTCCAATGTAACAAATACAGGAAGCCATTTTTCTCAAAGAAAACTTTTCTCATCATCCAAACACCGTTAAGTCCTTCAAGCTTTTAAAGTTAAATTGGTACATCAAATTTTAAATTAGTGGGTGCAAAGGAATGTCTTATCCATTACTCTTCGTTACGATGGAACAAATTTGATACACATATATATCTTCTATTTTTAGGGTACTTTTCTAATGATTACAAGTAAAGTTTCAGACGGAGACAATGGATTCATCCCAAGGATATAAAGACTATAAATATGCAATTCAATCCTATCATGTGTAACATCCATGATCAATAATTTATTAAGTAATATTTATTTATCTAGATTTCTTGGTCTGGTATAGTTTTCTTTTGATTTCTTCCTTGCAGTTGTCACACGAATTCGTGTAAGTGTGTCCACACCCCATACTTGCTTGACAAGGATTTCTTTCTCATGATCCCTCTTTTTTCTTTTATAGAAGATAAAAATAAGATTTCTTCTTCTTATTTTTTTTACTTTTACAAAAATAAGATTTCTTCCTCTTCTTAACTTAAAAATATCTAAAGATGCTCGAAAGTCCTAGAGAATGGTAATTTAAAAGTCCACCCGAACTCACAACGAATAAAGAAATCACAGAAGGAGAGGATAGAAAGAGTTGCAGATGACGACGGGGCAAAGGAAAGATAAAACAAAGGTGCCAATCAAGCCCCAATCAATCGTTCTCTGAGGCATGGGGGCTGACGTGGATGTGGCTTTCTCCTTAGTATCTTTCTATATTTATAATTGATCAAAAGTTGGCAGCTCCCCAAAATTAAAATCTGAACCTAATAATATAGACTGTTAGTCACCTCTCATATTAAATAAGGGTAAAAAATAATTATACTATCTAACT
The DNA here is from genome assembly GCA_002018475.1 of Nicotiana obtusifolia. NCBI lineage: Eukaryota > Viridiplantae > Streptophyta > Magnoliopsida > Solanales > Solanaceae > Nicotiana > Nicotiana obtusifolia. The sequence continues at coordinate 63,040 of MCJB01028402.1, forward strand.
TTGCTTTACAAATTAAACACACACCTTAATTTTGAACAATAAATATTCTCCGTTCATATATCAATTGACATTTTTAAACATCTATTTTACCCTTATATTATCAATCTTTATCTTTTCTATTTTACTTCTACAAAATCGTGATAATTTTTTTTTATTTTTAGTCTATGTAACAGATTAACCTATAAAAAAGTACATATTATTTTTATGACAAAAAAGTGAAAAATATTAATTGAGTATATAATTTAATGGAGTTCTATAATAAAGCAATTTAGTAGAATAATTTTTTTTTTTTATATTAATAGCAATCAAATCGCTAACATTTATGTGGCGACCTGATAGGTCGTTTTGAGTACAGCTCCCTTAATTATATAATTTAACGAGTTCTAATTCAATGAGTTTTAGATGAATTTTAGAATGTTTTGAACTGCTGAGGAGTTGCTGGTGTGGATTACCTACAGATCTCGTAGTCGCGAGGTACCTACTCACAATTGCAAGCATCACTTTTGCGTGTGATGGCTCGCATTTGCGAAGAGGGGCTGGGACTGGGCACTTCGTATTTGCGAAGTCTGAGTCGCTTTTCCGATATAGGGGGTCATCGCATCTGCGATTGTTGTGGTGCATTTGCGGTGCCAGGCATTATAGAGTAGCTTCGCATTTGCGATATGGAGGCCTTCATAAATAATAAGGAAATGTCGCATTTGTGAGAACTGTGTGGCTGGGACACTGATCGCATTTGCTATCAGTGTCGCTTTTGCGATGGTCACAATTGCGAATAAGAGTTCGTAATTGCGACATCTGCAGCTAGGTAAAGTTTGAGAATTTCGGAACTAGCTAATTTTACACTATTTTTTTCAACCCAAAACTCCATGGAGGTGATTTTTGGAGAGCATTTTCTTCCAAATTCATAGGTAAGAAACTTTAACTTGTTTTCAATCAATTTCAATTACTTTTTTCATGAATTTTATCATCAAATCTATGAATTTCAAGGTAGAAATTAGGAATTTTGGGTAAAATTTCTGGTTTTTGTAAAATTGAGATTTCAACCTCGAATTAAGGTCAGATTTTGAAATAAATTACATATTCGGGCTTGGGGTGAATAGGTAAATAAGGTTTTGGTCCTAATTTGGGTTTTCGACCACGTGGGCTTGGGTTAACTTTTTGTTGACTTTTTCAATTATGTTGAAGATTGAACCTTTAGTATTTGTGGGTAATTTATAAAGCTAGATTTGAATTGTTTGAACCATATTTGACTAGATTTGATAGGTTTGGAGACTTGTTCTAAAGAAAAAGAAGTAGTTGATTGTCGATTGTGTTCCAGAAAGAGATAAGTATCTTGGTTAACCTTGATTTGAGGGAAATAAGAGAATTGACTCTATTTTCCATGTGAACCATGTGTTCAGGAGGGGGAAGGCGTAAATGCAAAGTGACGAGGGTATATGCATTGGTCATGAGATAAGCATGCAGGTGGAATTTACCTTACTTGTACCATATTAATTCGTATATTATGTCTTCCATACTTTGGATAGATTATTAATTCTTTGATTACTCGCTTTAATGTTATTTCTTATGTTGAGATGTTGTGATATTGGGAGTTAAGATCGTGGAAGTTGTTTATTGGTTGTTGGCACTAAATGTTGAAAGATTCTCATATGAGGAGTTGTGTTCTAACACTATTGTTGAAGTTTAATTTGCTTCCTACCTTGCTTTGTATTATGTTGTTATGATTGCTTGGTGAGGAAGAGTGAAAAGCACGAAGGGTGTTGTCATGCCTTATTTTTTGCGTATTGATATCATTGCTTGAGTGAAAGTGAGGATAAAACACGAAGGGTGATGCCATGTACATGCTTTATTATTATTATTATTTATTATTATTATTATTATTATTATTATTATTATTATTATTATTATTATTATTATTATCATCATCATCATCATCATCATCATCATCATCATCATCATCATGTAAGAGTGAAAAGCACGAAGGGTGTTGTCATGCCTTATTTTTTGCGTATTGATATCATTGCTTGAGTGAAAGTGAGGATAAAACACGAAGGGTGATGCCATGTACATGCTTTATTATTATTATTATTTATTATTATTATTATTATTATTATTATTATTATTATTATTATCATCATCATCATCATCATCATCATCATCATCATCATCATCATCATGTGAGGATGAGAATAAAAGCACGAAGGGTGATGCCGTGCACTTGCTTCATATTATTTTGCATGTGAGGATGAGAGTAAAAGCATGATGAGTAATGTCATGCACTTGCTTTTATATTATATGGTGAGGATGGAAGTAAAAGCATGAAGGGTGATGCGGTACATATTTATTGATTTTAATATTTTTACTTAATATTTGATTTGTAAACTTGGCTTTGTGGTTTCGTTAGTTACTTGTGAAAGAGGTTTACTCCGTGCTACTTTACTTTATGTTCCCCATTGTTGCTCCTTTTTATATATCCCTATCTCATTGTTACTTTTGATTCTTTACTTGCTATTCCGTTACTTTTGATATGCAACTGCACAGGTTTATAGTAGGTATCTTGTCATAGCCTCATCACTTTCGTCGAGATTAGGCTCAACACTTACTGAGTAGATTGCATCGGTTGTACTCATACTACACTTCTGCACTTTCTGTGCAGATCCTGACATTGGTACCAGCTGAGTCCCGAGAGATACTTAGTAGATACCGGATGGTGATTCAAGGTAGAGCTGCATTCTGTTCACATGCCTTAGAGTCACTTTCCTATTTTTATTACACTGTTTGCATTTTGATTTGGGCAGTGTTTTATTTCTTCTTGAACATTGTATTTAGTTTGAACTAAAAGCTCATGTACTTGTGACTCTGCATCTCGGGATATTCGCGTTAAATGTTGGTTTTAGACTTATTATGTTTATCTATGATTTGCCTTTATGTTGTATTATATTACTCTATTGTCAGTCTTTCATAGCAATTCTTCATATTTATCTGTTGTCTGTTGGTTTGCCTAGCAAGCATTGTTAGGCGCTATCATGACCCCGATTGGTTGAAATTTCGGGTAGTGACAGTTGGTATCAGAGCACTAGATTGCCAAGATCTCACAAGTCATGAGCAAGTTTAGTAGACTCTTGAGGATCGATACAGAGACATCTGTACTTATCTTCTAGAGGCTATAAGGCTATAGAAAATATCACTTTCCTTCTTTCTCTATCGTGCGACTTTGTTCTATCGTTGAGTTTGACTTATTCTTTCTTATTCTCTCACAGATGGTGAGGACATGTACGACTTCCCGTAGTTGATCAAGAGCCGGAGCCCCAGGTTGTAGCCACTACCAGGGGTAGGGGCCAAGGCCGAGGTAGAGCCAGAGGTAGAGGCAGACCTCATCCTAGAGAAAACGTAGCGACACCTGTTGTTGAGCCTCAGATAGAGCAGGTTGATGAGATCCCTGTTCCGACCAAGCCACCAGGACAAGCTCATGTCTTAGAGGGGTTCATTGGTACCCTAGTGCTTCAGGTTGCCTTAGTCAGCATGGTTGGCTTGATGGAGAGTATAGCCAATGCCTGTGTGTTTCTTGTGGCACCAACCATTTCTCATGCTGGGGGAGGAACCCAGACTCCAATTACTCACACTCTAGAGCAGATGGCTCACGGGTATCAGACTCCAACAATTCTATTAGTTGGGGCGGTTCATCCTGTTATTGTTGTATAGCTCGGGGAGAGACCCGCTATGTCAGCTGAGGGGCTGACAAGGTTGGACAAATTCACCAAGTTGTTTCCCCCTCACTTTAGTGGTGCACCTTCTGAGGACCTCCGGGATTTCTTGAACAGTTGCCATGAGATATTACACAACATGGGCGTAGTGGAGTCCAACAGAGTTGATTTTATTGTGTTTCAGATGCATAGTTCTGCCTTGAGATGGTGGCAGGTTTAAGTACAAGGCAAGCCAATAGGTTTACCCTCTCTCACTTGGGCTCAGTTCTCATATTTGTTCTAGGAGAAGTTCATTCCCTTCAATTAGAGAGAGTAGTTGCACAGTCAGTGTGAGTGCCTTTAGCAGGGTAGCATGGCCGTTATTCAGTATGAGACCAGATTTGTGGATTTATCATGTCGTGCAGCTATCCTAATCCCTATTAAAAAGAGAAGGTGCAGATGTTTATAGATGTCCTTACATATGGTATTTGGCTACAGATGGCCAGAGAGACCAAGAATGATATTTCTTTCACTCGGATAGTGGAGATCGCTAAGAGGATGGAGGCATCAGGGGCCATGCTAGGAAGACAACCTCTGACAAGAGGCCTCATCATTTTGGAGGATCCAATGGTGCCTCCTATGGAGGTAGAGGTTCTTTTGGTAGAGGCCATCCTATCAGGCCGGTTTAATCAGCTCTATAAGTTACCCATTCATGCTTTAGGCAGCTATAGTGCTTATGGATCTCATCTTGACAGCTAGTATACATTGCACCTTCAGGTCCGGTTAGTACACCTCCGATTCAAAGTTATCAGGTTGGTTATTCAGGTCGAGAGGAAATGTTTTTAGGGTCAACAGTCACGTGAGCCGAGAGCTTATTATACTTTTGGGGATTTGAGGCACGTCGTGAAGTTTTGCCGCAAGTCATAGAGCAGCATACCACAACAGAGTACTCATGCCATATTCTGGCACTAATGGCTCCACCACCCGCACAATCAGCTAGGGGCGGGGGGCAAGATGGTGGTTAAATAGTTGGAGATGGAGTCTAGTCACTGAGAGGTCGTCTGAGAGGTGGAGGCCAGATTGTTGGGGCTTATCCTATTGTTATGCATTTCCAGCTAGACTTGAGGCGGAGTCGTCCGATGTAGTTATTACAGGTATTATCTCCGTCTGTTATAGAGATCCTTCCGTGTTGTTTGATTCGGGTTTTACATATTTTTATGTGTCTTCATAATTTGTTTCGCATTTGAGTATGCCACGTGATTCTCTTGATGTTCCTATTTTTGTTTCTATACCGGTTGGAGACTCTATAGTAGTTGATCGGGTGTACAAGTCTGATATTGTTATTATTAATGGTTTTGATACTGTAGTTGATCTTCTGTTATTGAATATGGTGGATTGTGAGGTTATTCTTCGCATGGATTGGTTGTCCCGATATCATGCTATCTTGGATTGTCCTGCCAAGACTGTGACATTAGCCATGTCGGGGTTGCCTAGATTGGAATGGGTAGGGACTCTTAGTCACTCCCCTAGCATGGTGGTTTTATATTTGAATGCTCGGGATATGGTCGAGAAGGGATGCTTGGTGTATTTGGCTTACATCTGTGATTCTAGAGCGGGGGTTTCTTCTATGGATTCGGTATCGATTGTGAGTGAGTTTTCGGAGGTATTTTCTACAGGTTTGCTGGGTATCCACACGACATGGCTATCAACTTTTGCATTGATTTGGTTACGGGAACGCAACCCATTTCTATTCCATCGTACTGTATGGCTCCACCTGAGTTGAAAGAATTAAGGGATCTGTTGCAAGATTTGCATGACAAGGGATTCATTAGACCGAGTGTTTCTCCTTGGGGTGCATCGTTGTTGTTTGTTAAGAAAAGGACGTATCAATGAGGATGTGCATAGAATATCTGTAGTTGAACAAGTTCACTATCAAGAATAAGTATCTGTTGCCGAGGATTGATAATTTATTTGACCAGCTTCAAGGGGACAAGGCATTTTCGAAGATTGATTTGAGATCTGGCCACCATCAGGTGAAGATTAGGGCATCAGATGTCCCTAAGACAACCTTTTGGACTCGTTATCATCATTATGAGTTCTTGATGATGTCATTTGACTTGGCTAATGCCCCCAACAACATTTATGGACATGATGAACCAAGTGTTCAAGCCTTGTCTGGATTCCTCTCTGATTGTCTTTATTGATGATATTTTGGTTTATTCTCATAATCGAGAGAAGCATGAATATAACCTATGGGTTGTACTTCAGAATTTGAAGGATCATCGGTTATATGCCAAGTTTTCGATGTGTGAGTTCTAGTTAGACTTGGTTGCCTTTTTGGGTCATGTTGTGTCTCCCGAGGGTATCAAGGTGGATCTTAAGAAGATTGAGCGAGTTCAGAATTGGCCCAGACCTAATTCAACTATAGAGATTCTAAGCTTCTTAGGTTTGGCGGGTTACTATCGCTGGTTCGTGGATGAGTTTTCATCTACCTCAGCCCCATTGACTAAGTTGAACCAAAAGGGTTCTCTTTTCAGATGGTCCGACGAGTGTGAGGTGATGTTTCATAAGCTCAAGATTGTATTGATTACAGCCCCAGTGTTGATGTTGCCAGCTGGTTCAGGATCTTACCCCATGTATTGTGATGCATCGCGTATGAGAAGAATTACCTTGTGCATGATTTAGAGTTGGCAGCCATTGTTCACACGTTGAAGATTCGGAGGCACTATCTATACGGTGTTCCATGGGAGGTTTATACCGATCATCGGATTTTCCAGCACCTGTTCAAGCAGAATGACATTAATTTGCGGTAGCAGAGATGGTTAATGTTGTTGAATGACTATGATATCACCATATTATATCATCCGAGAAAGGCCAATGTAGTGGCCGATGCATTGAGTAGGAAGGCTGCGAACATGGGTAGTTTGGCATATTTATCGGTAGCGGAGAGGCCACTAGCCATGGATGTTCAGGCTTTGGACAATCGGTTTGTGAGGTTGGATGTTTTGGATCCTAGCCGAATTCTTGCTTGTGTTATGGCACAATTATCGTTTTTGGAGAGTATCAAGGCTTGCCAGTTTGATGATCCTCACTTGTTGGTGTTGAGGGACACAATGCAGCGGGAAGGTGCCAAGGAGATTGTGATTGGAGATGATGGTGTTATGCGGCTTAAAGACCGGATTTGTGTTCCAAATGTTCATGGTTGAGAGAGGTGATCCTTGAGAACTCACAATTCGCTATCCTATTCACCGATGTGTCACGAAGATGTATCGTGACTTGAAACAACACGTTGGTGGCGGAAGAAGAAAGATATTGTCAGTCATGTCTGTCGGTGTTTGAACTATTAACAGGTGAAGTACGAACATCAGAAACCGGGTGTGTTGACTCAGAGATTGGAGATACCGGAGTAGAAGTGGGAGCACATCACCGAGGATTTTGGGTAGGCTTACCACGGTCCTTGAGGAAATATGATGCAGTCTGAGTTATTGTGGACCAGTTGACTAAGTCCACACACTTCACTCCAGTGATGCCATCCTATTGTTCAAAGAGGTTGGCTAAGATTTACATCTGAAAGATTATCCGCCTGCACGACGTTCCCATTTCCATCAATTCTGACCGAGGCAAACAGCTCACATTATATTTTTGTTGAGCCGTGCAACGTGAGTTTGGCACACGGGTCGAGCTGAGTACTGTGTTTCATCCTCAGACGGACAGACAGTTTGAGTGCACTATTAAGATATTGGAAGACATGTTGCGAGCATGCTCTATGGATTTCGGGGGTCAGTGGGACCAATTTTTACAACAATAGCTATCAGTCAAAAATCTAGATCAGTCCATACGAGGCCTTATATGGAACGCAATATCATTCACCGACTGGTTGGTTTAAGCCCGGCGATGTTAGTTTGTTGGGCACTAGTTTACTTCATGATTCTTTGGAAAAAGGTTAAGTTAATTCAAGAGCGACTTCATACAGCTCAGTCTACACAAAAGAGTTATGTGGACCGGAAGGTTCGAGATATGGATTACATGGAGGGTGAGTAGGTTCTCCTCCGAGTGTCGCTTATGAAGGGCATGATGTGGTTTGTTAAGAAGGCAAGTTGAGCCCGAGGTTTATTGGCGCGTTTGAGATCTTGGAGAGAGTTGAGAAGGTTGCTTATAGGCTTGCATTGCCTCCTAGCCTAGCGGGGGTACATCCGGTATTTCACGTTTTCATGCTTTGAAAGTACCATGAGGATAGGTAAGATGTTTTAGAATTCATCACCGTACAGCTTGATGAGAATTTGACCTACGAAGAAGAGTCAGTGGTTATTATAGACCGCCAAGTTTGGAAGTTGAGGTCAAAGAGTTTTTCTTCTGTGAAAGTGCAATAGAGAGGTCAATCGATCGAGGAGGCTACGTGAGTGTCGGAGTCCGATATACGAAGTAGATACCCACACATTTTTACCAATCCAGGTACTTTTCTATGTCTGTTCGAGGATGAACATTTTTTTAGAAGTGGAGAATGTGATGACCCGATAGGTCATTTTGAGTACTTGCACCTTTTTATATGTTTCGAGACCTCCCGTAGCTCCATTTAATGTTATATGACTTGCGTTCGTGGTCCGTGAAGTTTTTCGAAAAACTTTTATGTGAAATTTTTAAGAAAACATGATTTCTGTATTAAAATAAGGTTTTGGTTTACCATGGTCAACGTTCTTAGTAAACAAGTAAGTTCTCTTCCCACAGTCCTGCTCCTTCTCTCCTTCTCTCCTTCTCTCTTTTCTTTTTAGTTTTCTTTTCCATTTCTCTGTCACTCTCTCTCTCTCTCCCTCTTCCCCTCTTTATTTTCTGGTTTTTCGGCGCCGGCAGATATTCAGGCGTTCGTTCTTTCTCTCCCTTTCTCTCTTCTTATTTATCTTGCTGTTCCCCCTCGATTTTTCTTCCTCCTCGTTCTTTCTCTCCCTTTCTGCCCCTTCGACGTGTGTTCGGCAAGACGTTCATCATCCCAGCCATTGTCACGATACTGGGCGTCCCTCTCACATGTTCTCAATCTATACGAGCAGCACCTTGATATCTCCGATGCTATCCAGGTTCTACCTTTCCTGCCTTTGGTATTTGATTCTTTTAGTATTTGCCTGCCGTCCTTTAATTTTTAGTTTTTAGTTGGATTTTCCTCTCCTTGTGTTTTGTTTTTATTTATCACACTCACTTGCATCACTTACTTACATCCCTATATTTGCATTCATTTAGTGCATTAAACTGTAGACTACTTGCTATTCCTAGTGTATCTTGCTGCATTTTGTAGTGGTACTAGGGTAGTATTTCCTCCGTTTAGAGTGGTTGGGGTGAGTGATGGTAGAGTGAGGTCATGTCCTTGGGTGGGATCTAGAATGGGGCGGGGGCAGGGGCAGGGC
>MCJB01028402.1:72145-176034 GCA_002018475.1 Nicotiana obtusifolia
GCAGGGCGGGGGTGGCGGCTGGGGGCAACGGTTTTTCTAGGCTGGGAGTAGAGTCCTGGAATATAGGGACATTGACGGGGAAGTCTATAGAACTAGGAAAGATTCTCCATAAAAGGAGGATTAACATCGCGTGTGTCTAGGAGACTAGGTGGACGGGTACTAATGCACGTGATGTTAACGGATATAAGCTATGGTATTCGGGAAGGGTTAGGGGCAAGAACAGGGTAGGATTTTTATTAGATAAATGTCGCAGGGAGCTGGTGGTAGATGTTAAGAGGGTGAATCATAGGTTGATATTTATTAAGCTAGTGGTTGGTTGGAATGCTTTGAATGTGATTAGTGCTTACACAACGTAAGTGAGCTTGAACGAGGAGGTTAAAAGGCACTTTTAGGAGGATTTGGATGAGGTGGTGAGAGGTATTCCGCACACGAAGAAGCTATTCATATGAGGTGATTTTAATGGCCATATTGGGGAGTCGGCTGGGGGATATGGCTATATGCACAGCAGGTTCAGTCTTGGAGTTAGGAACGAGGGTGTTACCTTGTTACTGGACATCGCCAAAGCATTTGTTTTGGTAGTTTCTAATTCGTGCTTTCAGAAGAGAGAGGATCACTTGGTCACGTTCCGGAGTACACTGGTCAGGTCTCAGATTGACTACCTTCTCTGCAGGAAGAGTGATAGAAGCTTATGCACGCAAGGTTATACCGAGTGAGTGGATTTCGACCCAACACAAGCTCTTAGTACTAGAGTTTGAGATTAGGAGTGTAAGGAAGAGGAGAGCAGTGTACGGGCAACCTAAGATTAAGTGGGGAACCTTGACTAAGGACAAAGCTCAGGTATTAGGGGAGAAGTTGTTGGCATGGGGGCCTGGAGGAGTAGTGGGGATTCTAGTTGTATGTGGACCATGACTACGGGCTGCATTAGAGAAGCTGCTAGAGAGGTGCTAGGGGTCATGAGGGGCTACCCGGGGGGCCACAAAGGGGACTGGTGGTGGAATGGAGAGGTTCAAGGAAAAGTGGAAGCTAAGAAATCAGCGTATGTGAAACTAATGGAGAGCGACGATGAGGAGGAGAGGAATATGGAGTTTTATAAGAAGGCTAAGAAAGAAGTGAAGAAAAGTTTGTGGTCACGGCTGCCAAGACTGCCACATTTGAATGCTTGTATGAGGAGCTGGGGGGCAGAGGCGGTGACAAGAAACTATTCCGGTTAGCCAAGGCTAGAAAGAGAAAGGCTCGGAACCTGGACCAAGTGAGGTGCATCAAAGACGAGAAAGGTAAGGTCTTGGTAGATGAGGTGTGTATTAGGTGCAGGTGGCAAACGTACTTCAATAAATTCTTGAATGAGGATGGGGATAGGATCATTGAGCTTGGGAAGATGGAAGACTCGGAAAGCCAACGTGATTTCGGATTTTGTAGACGTATTAAGGCTGAGGAGGTTAATACGAGTCTGTATTATCCATAAATAATGATAATACAGACTGGTTCGCATTTATGAACGCTTTGTTCGCTTTTGTGATAGGAGGTCGTGGGCTGCCATCATCAAATTTGTGATCATTGTAACGCTTTTGCGAAGGGCTGGACTTCACAAATGCAAAGTGAAGGTCGCATTTGCAACTTTACCTGGGTTCATCAGGCACCAGAATTGTGATTGATTGTCTGCATTTGCAAGGGTTCTCAATTGCGAACCCGTGGTTGCATTTAGGACTTCTGCACCTGAACAAAAGCGTTGGAAAATGAGACTTAGCTTCATTATTCATATTTTAGAACCCTAGACTCAGTAGGAGGCAATTTTGAAGAGGGATTTTCGCATGCAAATATTGGGTAAGTGATTTTGATCAATTTTCAGTTATATTACATGATTATATATGAGATTTAATATCTAAATCATGAGATTTGAAGGGAAATTTTGGGGATTTTTGTCTATATTTTGAAAAATAAAAATTTGATATTGAGAGTCGAATGAGACTCGAATTTTAAAACAAAACACATATGTACTCGTGGGGTTATGGGTAGTCGAGATTTACCATTAGACTTGTGTTTTTACCAGGCGGGCCCGATGTTGACTTTTGTTGACTTTCCGAGGATTGTGTAAAGATCTTAACTTTATTTATTGAAATCAATTTCTCTTGCATTATTTTTTGCTATTAAGTCGATTTTGGTTAGATTGGAGCCGAACAGAGGTGAATTTTAGAGGAATAGCATTTTTAGAGTATTGAGTGAGGGCTTTTGAGGTAAGTATGTTGCCTACATTGTATGGGGAACTACCCGGTAGGGTTTTGTTTAATTCCATTATTTGAATTACGTGGAGGACGTATACACAAGGTGACGGGTATGTACACGACCTTATATGTTGAAATTGCTCGGATTAGACTCTCAGGTTTCTTATATATGTTTTATTGAAGTCGTCATATCATGTTATATCTTTAATTGCCGAGTTCACTCTTACATGCTTTATTTGTTAATCATTATTACATGTTATCTCTTTCATTATTGAGTTTATTCTCCAATTTTATTGTGTTTTTGCAATTCTTGTGTTGATTTAATTTTCGTGCTCTCGTGTTATTGTCGTTGTTGTTGTACTGAGTCATTGTTGAGTCATAGGCTATGTATTGTTTTGGTATTGGTATTGTCGTTATGTAATGTTATGCCATATGGGCTAAGTGGTGTGAGTTGTTATATTGTGTTATTGTAGTTTTGGCAAATGTTGAATTGTTGAGAGGACTGTCGAGGTGTTTGCACGTGAGTTGTTTGTGCTATTATCATTATTGATATTTGCACATGGGGTAAGACAAGAATATATATATATATATATATATATATATTTGATGCGCGTGTGGCAAGACAAGGCGAGTATTTACTTTATTGTTGCGCACGCGGCGAGACAAGGGGGCCTACTGGGATGATTTGTGATGGGCTAGGGGCATTGTAATTGATGATAGTTGTGTGTTGGTGTGACTTTCAAGCATACACTGTAACATGTTATTCATACCAGTCCACGAGTATGAAACTTGATGTTCATTGATTATGTACGTGTATTCTTGTATACCTGCCTTCTGTGTATGGATTGGAATGGTGCACGTGAGTTGTACGTGCAGATATGAGATACTGTTATTATTGGCATGTGAGTTGTCCATGCGGATCTGAGGAGGACTGTCGAGGTGTTTGCACGTGAGTTGTCTGTGCTATTATCATTATTGATATTTGCACATAGGGTAAGAGAAGAATATATATATATATATATATATATATATATATATATATGTTATGCCATATGGGCATGAGTGGTGTTAGTTGTTATATTGTGTTGTTGTATTTTTGGCAAATGTTGAATTGTTGAGAGGACTGTCGAGGTGTTTGCACGTGAGTTGTCTGTGCTATTATCATTATTGATATTTGCACATGGGGTAAGACAAGAATATATATATATATATATATATATATATATATATATATATATATATATATATATATATATATTTAATGCGCGTGTGGCAAGACAAGGCGAGTATTTACTTTATTGCTGCGCACGTGGCGAGACAAGGGGGGCTACTGGGACGATTTGTGATGGGCTGGGGGCATTGTAATTGATGATAGTTGTGTGTTGGTGTGACTTTCAAGCATACACCGTAACATGTTATTCATACCAGTCCACGAGTATGAAACTTTATGTTCATTGATTATGTACGTGTATTCTTGTATACCTACCTTCTGTGTATGGATTGGAATGGTGCACGTGAGTTCTACGTGCAGATATGAGATACTGTTATTATTGGCACGTGAGTTGTCCATGCAGATCTAAGGTATTAATGGTATTGGCACGTGAATTTTCCATGTGGGTATGACTGAAAATGTGGGAATAAGGTGCCATATGATTATGATTCGTTATTTGGGACTCGTGATTTGTAATTTGAGGTGTGGTACCTCAGGGTGATTCTTGTGTAAACCTTGTGATAAAACTTTTGATTATTTGGTTGTCATTGTTTTTCTTAATTGTTTCACAAGTACTTTAACTGTGTTCTGGTTACTTGCTGCATTACCACTTCTTTACTCCTTGTTGCTATTTGTTGTTGCTACTTTCAATTGCTAGCATTATATTGTTATTCTTTCTATGTTTAGCTTTAGGCTTTACATTCATATTTGTTCCTCTATAAGCTTTATATTAATATTTCGCACAGGTTATTATGTCTAGTAGGTGTCTTGACTTGAACCTCGTCACTACTCCACCGAGGTTAGTTTTGATACTTACTGGGTACCGCATTGGTATACTCATGCTATGCTTCTACATATTTTTGTGCAGATCCAGGTACCACAGAGCATGTCGTTCATTAGTTAGCTGCTAGATATTCGCTACATAGACTTCAAGGTATTCCTGCCGTTGCATTTGCAGGACTCGGAGTCATCTTCTAGAGCCTTACACCATTTCTGTTTACCTTTATTCCAAAATACTGATGTATTAGATATTCTTAGTTACTCTTAGTAGAGCTTGTGACTCCGTGCAGTTTTGGAATTGTATGATTAAACACTCATTTTAGTGATGTTATGTCATTTACTAGTTATATTTGATAGTTAAATAGTTTAAATCTGTTAATAATTCAGCATGTGTTAGGCTTACCTAGTCCTAGGGACTAGGTGCCATCATGATCCACAAGGTGGGATTTTGGGTCGTGACAAGTTGGTATCACAACTCTAGGTTCATAGGCTCTACGAGTCATAAGCAAGTTTAGTAGAGTCTTGCGGATCGGTATATAGACGTCTGTACTTATCTTCGAGGGGCAACAGAACTATTAGTAAAATTCCACTTTTTTGATTCATATCATGCAGATTTATTGATTTTGGAGATTGAGCTTTTCTCATTCAATTCTCTAAAAGATGATGAGGACACCAGCTACAGTTACTAATGATGCTGCCACCAGAGAAGGTGTTGCTAGAGGCCCGGGCAGTGCAGAGGCCGAGAAGGAGCACGTGCTACAGCTAGCGCACCTACCAAAGCGGCATTTAAGGAGCCACTAGTACCTCTGGTTGGGGAGCAGGCACCTGAGACGCCAGTAGCTACCCTTGGACTTCAAAAGACTTTGGCACATTTTCTGAGCAAATTTGGTATATTGGCTCAGTTAGGGTTGATTCCGGTTGCACCAACTACTTACAAGCTGGGAGAGGAGCTCAGACTCCCGCCGCCCGCACTCCAGAGAAATAGGCTCATGTTGATCACACTCCGGGTGTGGTGCTAGTACAGCCCGTTATCACGGTTCAGCCTGAGGTCAGGTCAGAGGCGTTAGAGGAGGAGTAGAAAAGGCTTGAGAGGTTCAAGAAGTATGATCCTCCTATTTTTAGTGGCGTAGTTACTGAGGATGCACATGGTTTTCTAGACTACTGCCACTGTATTCTCCGCATCATGGGTATTGTGGAGGTGAGTGGAGTAGCCTTTACTACAATTCAACTGTTAGGGGTGGTATATAGATGGTGGCATGCTTATGAGGAGGGTAGGCCAGCTGATGCAGCGTTGCTCGTTAAGGCTCAGTTTTCAGATATGTTTTTGAGGGAGTTCGTCCTAGAGACTCTCCGGGAGGCGTGGTGCATAGAGTTCGCGAAGCTGTGTTAGGGCACTATAACAGTGTTGGAGTATGCCATCAGGTTCACCAAGTTGTCCTGTCATGCACTCGCATTGGTTTCTATAGTCAGAGAGCGGGTCCGCAGTTTTATCGAGGGGCTCAGTTATGGTCATATATTCAGTATGGCATGGGAGTTGGAGATCGATACTTCATTTCAACAGGTTGTGGAGATCACCAGGAGGATGGAGCGCATATGCAGTCTAGATAGTGATTAGGGAGGCTAAGAAGCCTCGTGGACGGGGAGGATCTACTGATCCCTATTTTGGAGGCAAGGAACGTCATGGTAGGGGTTTTGTTAGTCACCTAGTTCAGTCTGCACTTTAGGTTTCATGTGGTGCTTTAAATATCCCATGGGTCCCAGAGTACCCATTTCGGACAACTTCCAGAGCCACGTCAGAAGCAAGGTTTCTTTTAGTGTGGGGATACCAGGCACATAGTGATGGATTGTCCTAGACTTCGGGCAGGTGTACCATAGTGGGGTACCAGGCTATGGGTTCTGCCTCAGTTGCTACTATTCCTACACTACCAACTAGATATGGAGGACAGGAGGGTAGAGGGTGTCGTAGAGGGGGAGGCCTTGTCTATTTTTGTGCTTTTTCTGGTTGGACTGAGGTTGCTGCACCAGATGATGTCATTACAGGTATGTTATCAGTTGGTTATAGTGATTCATTAGTATTATTTTAATCCGGTCCCATTTATTGGTAAGGTTTACCATGTATTGCTTCATATATTGTTGTGTTTTGTGGGTTATTGTACTCTGTTATGTGTTCACGCTTTGGGGGATTCTATTGTGACAGCCTGTGTCTAGCATTCTGGTTTGGTCGCTATTAAGGGTCATGAGGCTTGGGTGGTCTTTTTGTTAGTTAATACAGTAGGTTTTGATGTGATTTCTGGATGGTTTGACCCCAACATGTGATTTGGGTGCTCTGTAGGTGTGGGAAGTCTGTTACATGTCGTGGTTTGTTCTATGGGAATGAGTTAATAGCAGGTTTTAATTTCTCGGCATGTTATCTTACTTGTGATTCCGAGTGGAGGATGGGAACCTTGTGTTCTTTGTGGATAGGTGTGTTTGTACCGGGCTATGTGCCGCGATGTGGTTATGTTAGGGTAGGATTCGTTGTGGTGGTTGAGTGTGTCTTGCTTCTTCCTTGTGGATTGGATCTGTAATATGGTACTAATAAGGAGTTATACATGTTGGACTTGTTTAATAGTTCTCTCATGTGTTTCTCTTTTCATATTCACTCATATTCGAGTTATGCTTGTTAGGTTTGGATTCTGATGTATATGCCTAGGCGGCGTTTGGTGTGGCTTATTATTTGGGTGATTAGTTATAAGTCTCACATGTTCTTACATCATTATCGGTGTTGTGAAGGTTTGGAACAAGATTGTAGCCGATATAAGGCTATTTACCGGTACTAGTTTCATAATGGGAAACTATTTTGGTTAGAGTTTGTTGCTATGGGCATATGGCCGATGTGTTGCATCGTGCAGTTATACCTTGTGGGTGTATGCATGAGTTGTTGTAGCTAATTGGGGTTGATGCAGTGTGTTTATGTGAGAATTGGGTCTTTGGTGGATTTTGAAATTTGGTTCTAAGGCTTATTGTTAGGGGTGGAAGGAATAATCTTCGGTTGAGATGGTGTTGTCAGGCTTATATGGAGTGGGGTGAAGTAGGATCACCTGTGTGTATGTGTATGGTGAGTTTGTACAGTGATTTTATTGTTTTAGAACAACTCTCAGCACGCTTGAGGACGAACGTTTGTTTAAGAGGGGGAGAATGTATAGACCCGACCGATCATTTTGAGCTTTAGCATTCCATTCAGTGGTTCGAGTTCTTGAGTGGCTTTATATTGTGTATTATGACCTGGGTGCATGGTCGGATTCGATTTTTGGATGTTTCGGGATTGATTCGGATGAACGATTCTCATTTTAGAAGCTTAAGTTAGAAATGTTCACCGAGGTTTGACTTTTGCGAAAACAAGAGCGAAACGGTGTTTTGATGGCACCGATAGGTTCGTATTGTGATTTTGGAGATGGGTATATGCCTAGAATTTAATTCGGAGGTCCCAAAGTTAATTTGACATGTCTCGCCGAAAGTTGACAATTTGAGGTTCAAAAATTTCCTAAGTTTGACCATTGTTTGATTTTGTGGCTATTGGATTCGGAATTTTTTTTTTTGGGACTTAGAATAAGTCCGTTTTGTTATTTGAGACTTGCCTATAAAATTTAGTGTCATTCCGAGGTGATTTGATAGGAATTGGATGCGTGATTGTTTTTTTTGAAGTTCTTGATTTCAATGTAAATTTCATGTGTTTTGAGGTCCAATTTGTGGTTTCGGATATTATTTTGTATTTTGATCATACGAGCGAGTTTGTATGGTATTTTTAGACTTGTGTGGATGTTTAGTGGGAAGCCCCAACGGTTCGGGTGAGTTTCAGACGTGTTTCGGGCTGTTTATGTTTTGCTGGTGTTGATGACCAATTTTGACCATCCCTTTTATAATAAATTTACTTGCACTTAATGCTTTTCAATAAGTACATTGAAAATATTTTCTAATTAATAAATACTTATCGTTATATAAATTAAGTAATTAATGGTGTTAAATTAATAATTTAGTGTTATGATTACAAATATATTACTCTTACTATTTTTGAAACTATTAAATTAACTTTTACATTCATTACATAGGTTTATAATTAATTTAATAAGATTATTTTTTAATATTGGTAAAATAGCCTACTATATCAAATTAAATCCGAAATTTATTTCTATTACATTTTATTGAAATTATTTAAGTTTATTTAAATTAATTCTAAAAGGGTTAAATAATAAAATGACTACATTTGCAATTGTATAATTAAATACAAAATGACTACTTTTTAAGTCAAAACAGCCCAAAATGCCCAAGCCCAATTGCCCATTTGACCTAGTCCAAACCCCTCCTCTTCTCCACATTGGAAATCCATGTCCTTCTCTTTGAACCAATTAAATCGTGCCGCGTCACCCGTCCCATTCACTCACAAAACAAAGACACACCATCCTGTCCGTTGATTCATATCATCAATGGACCAGGTTTAATCCCATTTTTTAGTTATTTTAAAAGCCTCGTCGTATTTCATTTCCGCCATTAGATCACAAGAATCCAATGACCACTGATGTTTTCCATAAAACTATTTTTAAACCCCTAAATATCAAAATAAGCGGAGCCGTTGATCACAGGATCCAATCTCCCCCATTCCATCTCCCACTTTTATCCCTTAGAGACGACCAACCTTTACCCAAACCCTAAATCATTTCCCTTTTGACCCTGCCGCCTCTCTTTCCCTAAACGCTCTCTACTCTCCTTTTGCCTTAACCTGTCAGTCAGCAAAACCTTACACAAATTTGTGCAAGTCATCTCAATCGAAGCCTGAAATACTCACCTTGTCGACATATCGCGAATCGCGCCTGGTTATTTCCTCTCTTTATCGTTAAAATTCAAAATCCCCAAATCTTAACCCTAGACTCAAAGACAAAAGTTCAAATCATCTGGTTTCTCTTATGTTCTTTGAAATCGAAGCATTCATGAGGATTTTCTCTGAACTCATCATCATTATTTGTCGTCTAGAGGTCAGATGCAGTGACCTTTGGACATTGGAGCTTTGGCCGATGGATTTCGCGTTCGACGGTCGATTTCCCATACCTTGGTAAACTCCTAGTTGTTTTCTCTATATGTTCCTTGATTTTACCTCTACCTTGCTATCATCACTCCACTATCGTCACCTTCCACTATCTAATTCAAATTTGTTGAACCCTAAGTCTTGAACGCACTATAAATAGTAGCCTTAATTTCTGTCACCTAACAGACCTAGCATGAGATACACATTATAAATCACTTATAGAATATATCAATTTTAGCTTTGTTTAAGTAAAGAATCGAGCTAGGGTTTCTAACTAGTTTGATTTCTTTTCCCGTTCCAAGCTCCATTACTGGTCTGAGTTTGAGCTTTCTGATCCCTAGACGGCTAATAAAAATCTTCGTTTGGTTTGCTATTCAAAGGAAGGTCAGTGATTTCGACCCTTCTTTTCCTTTAACAATTTAGTTGAAATCATGCCTACTCTCTTATCTTCTGTTAATTAGCTCTGCTCATAATGTGTTATTATTGGTTATAGTTGATCATCTCTACTCATAATGTGTTATTATTAATTTCATAATTGATATTATGTTTTAGTGTTGTCTTCCTTGATAATCGGAAACTAAAGTACTACTAGTCGACCACTTTGTAATCTCAATGAATATTTAATGTTGATTACCAAAGAACCTTACAAGTTATACACATCTACTTTGAATTAAAACCTTATTGATGACTTTTGCTATGGCTCTCATGCTCACTCTGCTAGTCCTTACTTAGTGTTACTTGTTGACTTTCCTTGTGTACTTAAGGTTATCCACTTGATAAACTAAAGTCAAAATGGGATATGAACATTTAATGATGAAAAACAAGGTTTTCATCTTAGTCTGGGTATATCAACTTATGTCGTTTGAGACACTCCTTCCTTCTAATGTGCCTCTGTGGTTATGTAACTCTTGAAAAATCATTGTAATGATTTTCTATCAACCTTCATGAATGTGTAATCTTATTTGGTATTTCATTGTATAAATACGTTCTGAATTAACTGGATTAAATCCTACTGAGTTTCTGCACTTGTTCTTTTGTCTATTCTGACAGCTGCTATTCACTTAGTTTAAGCTATGCCCTAGGAACTTGATTAATTTGTATCTATGGTTTTTATGTTTCATCTGTTGTGCTAGGAAGCTAAGCTGAACTTCATCATGACTAATGTTCACACTTAATTTGTATAGCTAAAGCATGCTTAGTTAATGTGAAACAGTCCATTATTCAGAACTCCTGCAATTATTCTATTAGTCTGATCCCCATAATATTTGACATACGACCCTGTTGTTGTCTTGCACTTTTAATAGAATGTCTCATGTGCGTGTCTGTACATCTTCTCTTTAGATTTCTGTACTCTATTCTGCTCTCAAACAAAACTTCCTGCTTATCTCTCACACTCATTCCTGTGTTCTCATGCTATACTATCAAATAAGGGAAACGGAACCTTGCTAAGCCTTTACAAGTTGACTGTGACTGACATTAGACTTAAGATGAACCTTGTGGTGTTATTTGCTTTGCTTGAGTATAATATATGCCTCAACTCTTAACGAACCTAGTGTGAATATGAGGTTAGGAACCTTTTAAGGAGAAAGTGATCATTTGTTAAGTTGAGACGAACTTGCTTGCTTAAGTACCCCTGCTGATACAAATTAGTGATTCCATATGAAGTTGTTAACTCATACATCTGTTAGAAATTAAGACTTAGTCTATGTATGAACCCCTAACTAACATAAACATAGGCTGCTATGGTTGAGGACTTCTGTAGACTTGAAACATGTATCTCTTCTACTTTTTAAGTTTCATGACTTAATTGTTTGAACTTATGAAATAACCTGTTGTTGTTCTCTTCTGTTGGGCCATACATTGATATCATTTGTGTTTAAGTATCATGTTTGGTCATATGTCTAATGTCTTTCTTTCCTTTTTTACATGTGACGGGACTGGGCCTGCTGAGTTCTCAAAGAACTCAGGCCCAAGTTCTAGCTCGAGTTGGAGCTGCTAAAGCTGCTGCCTTTTGTTTGTTGTTCGTTGCGCCTAACCTTCTTCAGGCCCAAACCTATGAGGACATTCCCTCCCTTTATCGCTTTATATGATCTATTATTATTTTTAAGTATAGGACACTGATAATATTTGAGTGAATGTTTTCTCTTATCTCTTTGAATTGCTTTAGGAAACCTAGGCAAGCCCTAAAACCATAGGTAAACTAAATGAATTACTATCTCTTACATTAGTTAAATAATCACACATGCTTAGTTACTTTACTATACAGTTTTTCTCGCCTTTTTTAAACTCAGACTAACTGTTTCTCATGAGGCTCATCAAGGATGAAAAAGATTTGGAAAGACAAACAACTCTCTTTCTTTGAAAAGTTAAAAATCGGAAAGTGATTTAAAGGGCGGTTTTCTACAAACTAAAGCGCGGTCAGAGGACACCTCAAACGATCTTTCTAAACCTGGATATAAGATTTAATTAAATTTTAAGTTATATCTAAACCCCTTTTCAAAATATCCCATGCTTTGCTAAAGTCATACAAATAGCCGTTCTTATTTCAAAGGGGAAGGTTTTCAAACTCAGCCATTATCTAGCAAATTTGCAAACATAAACATCATGGAGATACCTGTTATAGTTCTTTCAATCATATTGCTACAAACATATATATATTTTACCAAAAAACCTTTACTCCTTTCAAATGCATATACTATCTTTCAAAGATGATAATTTCTAAAGCATAAACATAAGATAAGAGACACACTTTTAAGCTCTAACTAATTAGAATATATAACTTTAATTCCCCAAACCTAGTCTAAGTCCCACGTAGCTATCTTACGGTAGATTCTAGGGGGGTTCCTAACACCTTTCCCTTAGAAGAACAAGAACCCTTAACCAAAATCTCACTGTTTAGCAGAGTATATGGATGATGATCTTAACAATTAAATAGGTACTCTCTTTTATTCATCAACGAGGAAACCACTAGTTGAATCTTGTTTTGACTCGTGCAAAGTAGGGTACAACAACATGGTGACTCTGCTGGGGATTACGCTTAGGATATGACCTTAGCACACTTAGACTAGACTTGGAATTTAGGTACTGCTTTAACTGTGCTTAATTTGCATCTATGTGCTTACCTGCCTTACTTGTTCATTATGTACTTATCTGCTTGCTTCAATATTATTACTAACATCCCACTATTTATACACTGTCATCAAACTATTTCCTATCAAATCTTGACGTACACTATCACACATAATGGCACGTGAGGGTTGTCTTTTACACCCCTCCGAACCTTCTTTCAAAATTCTTTAGTTTCAGAGAATGGCTTTGTTAGGTCAACTGACATAACTTCTCGCAGTATTCAGTCCAACTCAAAATTAGGAAACACTCTACTCTAGCAAACATAGGTCATACTGCATAAACCTTTGGTGAGTCGATCCTTGGTATCAGCATACAATTATGAAGCCACCTTAATGTCAACGGGTCATGCACTCCAATGACATGACTTTTGTGGAACGACGAACTAAATCATAATGAGACACTAAAGATCCAGAGCAAACACTTATCAGACCCTTTTCTACCCTCTTTAGAAATGGAAATAAACCAGAACATCCCCAAAATCAATATGGTCATGGGAGCACGGCACAATCTAAAGCAATGGTGGAAGAACATCCGCCAAGAGCATGGAGAAAAAATCAGGACGCACCTAGGAGAATTGACTGCCTTACTGAACATCCGGGCCGATAGGGTGCTTATCTTTTTGCTAATAGATTTCTGGGATCTGGCCAAAGTGGTTTTCAAGTCCCTGACGTGAGTGAGTGCCCACGCTGGAAGAAGTTACCAGCTTCACAGAGCTGCCATTTACAAGGAGGAAACCAATACTACTGGTCACCATGCCCGTCTATAGGTTTCTCGATGCTTTAGGTCTGGCAAACAGTCGGGATTTGAGGAACATTGAAAATAGATGGGTAAGCCTAGACCAATTATTCAATTGGTTTGGACATCGACAGAGCTACAAATAGTATTTGGGAGAGTTTCAGTACGACCAGGCAACCTGGGAATGTCTCCGCACCATAATCTTCTCTTTGGCACTGTTGGGATTGCTAGTTTTCCCAAAAAGGAGGGGACGAATCAACATCAACTTGCTGCCTGTGGTCTTGGCAACATTCTGGGGCAACCTCTAAGCCATATTGGTGCTTATGGTATTAGCAGAAATTCTCAGAGCATTTTTTGCATGTTTTCGGGGGTTCGATTTCTTCAAGGCCTGCAACTTGTTACTCCCCACATGGGCCACGTAACACTTCTTTCAACGAGAGGCCACAGTTGATTACTTTGTGGGTGTTAGAAAAATGATTCAAAGTCACTGTGAGAGAATAAGGCATTGTGTCTCCTCGCAAGGACAAGAAAAATAGACAGATATGCTGACCAACCTGAGCGGAGAATGGATAAACTGGAAGCTATCACGGCTGAGTGGCAGGGCAATTCTAAGGACTCCCCAGAAGTATTTCTTCAAGCTAATAGGATTCGAAGGCATTCAGCCATATGCACTCCTACAATTTCTCAGGCGGTTTGGGTTGCCTCAAGATGTACCTCTCTAGACGAGGACGACACTATATGAAGATGAGTACAATGTGTAGATCCAGATACCAAGGATAACGAGACCCTAGGAGGAGTATAATGATTTGGTTATGATGCCAATAGGTCAGAATTTGTGGTGAAATCCAGAATACTATGTCTAGACCAATGAAGAGGATGGGCTGGTCCGACCAAGCAGAGAAGGAATAGCTTGGCTGGAAGATACAGTGGCGACCTTGCAATTCTATCATCAGATTTTACCGCACTCCCTTTTGATTACCTCCATGCACCGCCAAGTGGTCTCAGGGTCAGATGATCATATGCTGCCACCTCCAGAGGATGATGATCGAGTGTACACAAATTGAATCTAAGACAGAACCAGAAGAGGATCGGGAAGAGGAGCCTGAGTTCAACAATGATGATGAAGAAGAATTTGTAGAAGAGGAAGAAGACATGGGAAATGATTCCTGGGATGGCTGTTAGAAGCTGGTTGATTTCACCCTTTTTTCCACCTTGTATCTTTTATCTCGAACCTTTTAAGGGCAAGTCTATTGAGCCCATGTAATCTTATGAATGTTGGAAACAATGATGTAACCTTTACTCTTGCCTGTTACAATCCAAGTATTATATATGAAAACCAAAGCTTGCTTTGGATATGAATAAGTCAAATCTAATTTTTTGTCAAATATTCGTGACATAGGCACACCTCCGGCAAAGAGAGGTCCCTCTCACATTAAAAAACACGTTTGCTTGAATACGTGAACTAACTACTCATATTTGTGCAAACACTGAAACTGGCTCTTTTTTTTCTTTCTTTTTTTTCATTACTTTATTACTATTCCCTAAAAGAAGAAGAGGTTGGCTTGTGTTGACTCGAAAGTGGCGGAACTACCGTACAACTTGAGATTGAAAGGGAAGATGTCTGCGACAGATAACCCGACTGAACACGCTCTAGTAATAGCTGATAGCCCAAGGCAATCGGGAGAAAAGGATGATACTTGAAATGAAAACATGTTGCTAGGATGGCTCAAGAGATGGAATCGTCAAGGGAGGAAGTTCAACATCTTCGGGAATTGGCGCATATGACCATGACAATGCTCCCATAGCCACCCCTTTTTCCTTCTCTAGATTCGATCCCCGATCACATTTCTTCAACTACTCGCCATGTAAACAATACCCCGACTTCATTCCCTACAAATCAAATTATACCCCTAGTAACCCCTGCAAACCCACAAAACCCTCTTATACACACCCCTTATGTTCCAAACTATGTTCACACACCACAGAACCCACTAGTTGCTACCAATGCAGTTAATACCCCTCCTCGTGATGGCGTTACCTTCACCACCAATCAAAACCAGCATATATCCCTAGCACATACCGCTACACATGAATGATATGTTGCTTCCGTATATGCCATTACAAAACCCACTTTCACAGCGGCCGTCATGGTCACGTTGCCTTACGAAGTTGATTAATATGCTAAAATGGAAAGGGAAGCCAAGTATAAGGAGGAAGAGTCGGTATCCGAACTGTTGCGAGCATTGAGGATATAAATGAAGAACCTTCAGGTCGCCCGAGGAAGCGAAAGCCTAGATTATGTGGATCTGTCTATACACCATGATGTGGACAAGTCGGTAGGATACAAGCCTCCGAAGTTTTACATTTTTGGTGGGACAGGTGATCCCCATGCACACTTGAGCGCCTGCTGTGACAAGCTCCTTGGAGTAGGAAGGAACGAGAAGTTGAGGATGAAGCTATTCATAGGGAGTTTGACAAGGGAGGCACTAACTTGGTAAACTCGCCAAGATCCCAAAAACTGGGGGGAGTGGCAGGATATGGCAGATGACTTCATGAACCGTTTCCGGTTCAGCATAGAAATTACCCCTGATAGGTTCCCCTTGGTAAACTTGCAGAAGAAGCCACCATAATAATTTCAATGGTATGCACGTCGATGGAGGTCGGAGGCCACCAGAGCACAACCCCCGTTAGATGACAGTGAGTTGACTAAGTACTTCATCAGAGCTCATGAAGGAATCTAATTTGAAATAATGATGGTCATGATCGGGAAGAAGTTCCTCGAACTTGTTAAGATGTGAGAATTTTTAGAGGAAGGAATAACGTCTGCCAAGGTACAATCTATGGCCACATTGCAAGTAGCTAGCAAAGTAATTCAATCTGGTTCAATAGGCAGCGGAAAGAAGAAAAAGGAAGAGGTATCATCAATCGTTCCCAATTACTAGTCCAATTCACACGATGGAAACAAGTCTTACTCTCCAAAAACCCATTCCCCATATCCACCTACATATGCTTCAATATACAACACACAACCATACTAGAATCCCCAATCTCAATATAACCCTCATCGCACCCATACAAATCCAAATCCACCACGACCATACGCTCCAGTTCAAACTACCACTCATCAAAATCGACCCACCTATGCACCCCGACCTCGTCCAAAATTTGAACCTAATTGCTGAACCTTTGGCTTAATTGTTTGAAAGGTTGAGTAGAGCTAGCTTGGTACATCCGATATAAGGGAGAATTCCTTAGCATCCCTCAAAATACTTTGATGCAACAAAACAGTGTGTCTGCCATTCAGGCGTACCGGAGCATGATACCGAGGATCGCTTCAAACTGAAAAATGAAATTGAGTCACTGATAAAAGGTGGAGCCATTCAGTGCACCCCAACTCCGCCTAATGTGAACCATAACCCATTGTCAAACCACCAGAACCAAAGAGCCAATATGATCACCCTGGATGTAGAATATGACTTGAAAAGAACCACTGCCATAATAGAAAACACTGAGGCTGCAAGGGTTCCACCCCGAAGGACCCCCCATGATTACCGTACAGTTAAAACCTCCAGTGATGGTCCGGACATACTAGCAATAGTCCATTGCCAATATCAGGGATGAAGAAATCAAGAATACAAAATAGTCTGGTAAACATATCAGCAGAAAGGGAAGGCAAGATGACAGATTCCGTAAGGGCTTATAGAATGACCGGGTCAGGGAGGTGTTACGCTCTGGAGGAGGCAAACTGAGGGAGTACAGGAAAGGAACATATTCAGAGGAGTAATATAATTGATACTGAGGCTGCAGAATTTTGGATGAAGATGTCAACTAAAGAATACTCTGTGGAGGAATAATTGAAGAAAACCCCTGCACATACAACGATCATGGATCTACTGATGAGTTCTGACAGTCACAAAGACGCCTCAATGGAAGTATTAAGTGGAGTAAGCGTGCGGAGCAACACACCAGCGAGGCAACCATCGGGAAAATGGTCGAGGCGAACATGATTACCTTCAGAAGAGATGAACTTCCAATAGAAGGTGTGGGTCATAACAGAGCTTTGCATATCACCATCAAATGTGGAGTGTCCCGAGTTCTTGTTGATTAACGATCCTGAGTCAATATCTGCCCGTGCTCTACCCTATGAGAGCTGGGCATTCATCTGAGAGAAGTGAAAGAAAGCCATGTGGCGGTAAGTGCTTTCGACGGGTCACAGAAGGACGTCATTGGAAAAATCTAGTAAGCTCTTGAAATTAAAACCAGTCGAGTTTCCCATACTGTTCCAAGTAATGGATATTTCATCCACATATAACCAGTTGCTAGGAAGAGCTTGGATACATATGGCAGGGGCAGTCTCGTCTACCCTCCATTAGTGCATGAAGTTCGATTGGGGTTGTCAAGAGTTTGTAGTTCATGATGAATGGAGTCAGTCAACTTATCTAGAACATCCAGTTCCATTCATAGAAGGATTAGATGGGGTCACTTTTCATGCGGTCGAAATCATGCAACCCACAGAGATAGAGTAGACTGAGCAAAATTTGGGTATGCAGTCACCATAAAGATCAAAGATGGCTATGAGAGAAATGATGAAGTACGGGTACTAACCAAGGACCGGGCTAGGAGCCCGCTTAGATGGGGTAACAGAGCTGATTGAGCCAGGGGGGCAGAAAGGTAGAGCCAACATAGTGTATCAGCCTCCAACTGGAAAGACTTACACTGGTGGCTTCGAGAAGAAAGCTTTGGTGCCAGAGCGTGTTCCGGGTCGAGGTTAGAGCTCAACAACAAAGGAAGACATCATCGATGTAATGGGAAGGTTGTTCGTAACCATGATCAAGAAATTCTATGACAAAGCTGATATCAGGATATCGACCATTTGGAATGTCGAACCACGAGAAGACTTGCAGAATTCGACCACCACTTTGCGGGATTCGACCACCACTTTGGTTAATTGAGGCTTGAACCGTGCATGTACTCCTTTGTAAATTGCCTTCTTGAAGTCTTAGATGTTCCTCTTTGATAAATTAAAAAGAATTAATTCTTAAAAAAGTATTGCAAACTTATTTATCGCTTTATTTATATTTAGTTTTCTTTTTCAGTAATTAAAACGATAAACACCCGCGTTCTGTGATCATGACATGTAATGAAGCCCTCCAGCAAAGCAACCCAGATTAAGAGGAATACGATGAAAGCATGATGCCAAATAATCTCCCACAAGAGATCGAACAGTTGGAACACTAGAAAAAGCCTAACCTTGAAGACACAGAAGTAGTCAGCCTAGGAAGTGAAGAAGACGTGAAAGAAACTCAAATCAACATCCATTTTGAAACAGAGCGGAAAGAAGAATTAGTCAAGCTCCTCCGACTGTACATCGACCTATTCACATGGTTGTATGATGACATGTTTTTCCCAAATTAAGCATCGACATCATTTTGCATCGATTGCCTACCTATCCTGCCAGATCGCCAGTTAAAAAAAAAACCCAGTAAGTTTAAGCCAGACTTGAGTTTGAGGATAAAAGAAGAAGTAACCAAGAAGATAGAGGCAAACATAGTGAGAGTCACCAATTATCCCACGTGGTTGGAAAATATCGTACCGTTTCCAAAGAAGGATGGGAAGATCAGGATACGTGTGGATTATTGAGATCCTAACAAGGCCAGTCCAAAAGACGATTTCCTTGTACCAAATATTTGTATCCTCATCGACAATTGTGTGAAGCACGAGCTGCAGTCATTCGTGGATTGTTTCACCAGGTACCATCAGATCTTGATGCATGAAGAAGATGCAAAGAAGACAACATTCACTACGGCTTGGGGAGTTTATTGCTATAGAGCCATATCGTTCGGCCTCACAAATGCTGATGCCACTTACATGGGGGCCATGACGACCCTCTTCCATGATATGATTCACAAAAAGATCGAGGTATAAGTGATGATGTCTTTATCAAATCTCGAAAGAGTGCAGAACATTTGGACGACCTGAAGAAGTCTTTCGAACACTTGCGGAGCTATAGTTTGAAGTTGAATCCTGCAAAATGTGCATTCGGAGTCCTTGACAGAAAATTGTTAGGTTTCATCATAAGTAGGAAAGGGATAGAATTGGATCATTCAAAGATCAAAGCCATTCAAGACTTACCACCACCCAAGAGCAAAAATGATGTTATGAGTTTCCTTTGGCAGGCAAAATTACATCAGCAGATTCATAGCCCAGTCTACAGTAATTTGCGAGCCTATCTTCAAGCTGCTGAAAAAGGATGCCGCTACAAAATGGACAGAAGAGTGTTAGAAGGCCCTCAACAAGATCAAGGAGTACTTGTCAAATCCACCAGTATTGGTTCCTCTCGAGCTCGTGAAGCCATTATTGTTATACCTGTCAGTTCTAGATAATGCATGCGGATCCGTGTTGGGACAACACGACAAGACTGGGAGAAAAGAGTAAGCTATCTACTACTTAAGTAAGAAGTTTACACCATGTGAAGACAAATACGCTCTGATAGAACGCACCTGATGTGCTTTGACTTGGATCACCCAAACGTTGCAGCACTATATGTCAGCATACACCATGCATCTGCTATCCCGGTTCGACCTGCTCAAGTATATCTTTCAAAAGCTGATGCCGATGGGAAAACTGACCAAATGGCAGATTCTGCTCAGCGAATTTGACATTGTGTACGTAACACAGAAGGCCATCAAAGGACAAGCCTTAGCTGACCACCTTGTAGAGAATCCAGTGGACAAGGATTATGAGCCGCTCACTACCTACTTTCCATACGAAGAAATGTTGTTCGCCGAAGAAGACTTTATAGAGTCATACCCAGCATGGAAAATGTTTTTCGATGGAGCACCAAATTTCAAAGGAGTGGAAATTGGAGCGGTCTTAATTTCAGAATCAAGACAACATTATCCGGCATCAACAAAGATAAGGTTTCCCTGCATAATTAATATGGCCTAGTATGAAGCATGCATCCTCACGATTAGCATGGCAGTCGACAGATTTGTTGATGCAGCAAGCTCAAGGAGAATGAACTACCAAGAACGTCAAGATCCTTCAATATCTGCATTGCGTAAAGGAGTTGTGAAAAAGTTCACAAAGATCGAGTTCAAACACATTCCCAGGATTCAGAACGAGTTTGTCAATGCTCTCGCAACCTTGTCATCCATGATCCAGCATCCAG
This sequence comes from Nicotiana obtusifolia, assembly GCA_002018475.1. Lineage (NCBI taxonomy): Eukaryota > Viridiplantae > Streptophyta > Magnoliopsida > Solanales > Solanaceae > Nicotiana > Nicotiana obtusifolia. The sequence continues at coordinate 92,449 of MCJB01028402.1, forward strand.
ATAAGAATTACATCAACCCTATTAACATAAAGGTCCGAGATCAACATGCATACTGTTTCCATATAGATGAAGAGCCAGACAGTAAGCCGTGGTACTATGACATCAAAAGGTTCCTTAAAACAAGAGAGTATCTAGAGAACGCCACCAATGGTAAGAAGCGAGCACGCAGAAGGCTAGCAAATCACTTTTTCTTCAACATGGAATTCCTGTGTAGGAGGACCCTAGACTTGGGTCTGTTAAGATGTGTAGATGCTACTGAAGCGACCAAATTGCTAGAAGAAATACATGCAGGGACGTGCGGACCTCATATGAATGGTTTCACTTTAGCCAAGAAGATTTAAGAGCCGAATACTTTTGGATGACCATCAAGAGTGACAATATCAATTATGTTCAAAAGTGTCACCAGTGCCAGATCCATGGGGATTTTATCCGAGTTTCACCTAACGAGTTAAATGTAATGGTTCACTTGGCCGTTTGCCGCTTGGGGCATGGACATAATCGGACCTATTGAGCTAGCTACATTAGATGGACACCATTTTATCTTGGTAGCCATTGACTACTTCACCAAATGGGTCGAATCTTCTGCATACAAAGCCACGAAGAAAGTAGTGGCAGATTTCGTCCGTAACAACATAGTCTGCCGGTTTGGGATACCTTAATCAATCATCATTGACAATGCATCCATTATCAATAGTGATCTCATAAGGGAAATATGTGAAAAATTCAGGATTGTCAATCGTAACTCTACAACCTACAGACCACTAATGAATGGAGCGGTTGAAGCAGCCAACAAAAACATTAAAAGGATTCAACGAAAGATACTGAATGATCATAGGCAGTGGCACAAGAAATTTTCCTTCGCCTTATAGGGTTATCGGACCACCGTGAGGACATCCACTGGGGCAACGCCATACATGTTGGTATATGTCATCGAAGCTGTGATACCCACAGAGGTTGAGATACCATCTTTAAAGGTCATTCGATAAGCGAAGTTAGACGATGCATAATGGATAATGGTCAGGCAGGAGCAACTCATGCTCATTGATCAGAAGAGAATGGATGCAATGTGCCATGGTCAGCTGTATCAAAATAAGATGGCTAGTTCATTCAACAAAAGGGTGAAACCTCACCAATTTACACTAGGACAGTTGGTTCTGAAGGAAATATTTCCTCATCAAGAAGAAGCCAAAGGAAAGTTTGCTCCAAATTGGCAGTGTCCATACATAGTCCATCGAGTGTTGTCGGGAGGAGATCTTATCTTGGCAGAGATGGACGAAAGAGTCAGCACAAAGCCTATCAATTTAGATGCAATCAAAAGATACTACATTTGAAGACAGTAGAGTTAGGTTTTGGTTGTAACAGAACTACGCCCGACCTAACTTCCCACAGTGGGTTACGAGGCAACCCACGTAGGGTCTGGTCTCTCTCCCCCTTTTCTTTTGTAATAGGAAATCCAAACATCATTTTGTATGTATTCCAAAATACGCCACGATTTGATTTCCTTTGGAAGGAATACGTAGGCAGTCCTCATCAAATTCAGTCATCTATTGTATTTGAACTACGTTATGGCCTGATTCCATTTGGATACGCAGGTAGTGATGCAGGCCAACCAAATCAAGCTACGTTCATGCCATCAATGTTGGATAAGACAAGAAAAGGCGTTGGTTAGCCTTAGAGAAGAGCCAAGCGTTCGCACATCTTGTGTTGGACGAAATATTTGTTGATTATGTATATTTGTGTTTTTGTTGTATTATTGTGTTGCTATGAAAGTCATTGACTCTTACTTGGGGTCCTGCGTGACCATTCTTTTTACTTAGCCAAATTGTGGTCTTTTCTTTCCTAGTTGATTTAGGTAAAGGCTCATTCTATATAAGCCTAAAGATTTCATTATTTTCAGTACCTAACTTCGATATTCAATACAAAAATCAGCAACAACTTTGCTCCAAACTCGTGCGCTTTGAACTTGTCCAATTTTTGGTGTGATTCAAAATTGAACTCGTTCATTTGTTTGATCGAATAGTTTGCAAGACCATTATTGTCTTGAGGGTTGTGTATAGTATAGGTACTCCGTGACTTCATCAAGAAGGTAAGTAGACTAGTTCCTACTTGTTGTCTTGATAGTTCATTGAGCGTCTTGCTTCTATCCTTTTATCTTATTTTCCGCATTTTATATTGCATCAGCTGGTATCAGAGCTTGGAACGTGGTTTTTTTTACAATCCCAATCCTGTTCTTCGTGCCTTAGTTTTAGGTTCTTTCGTATTTTCGTTTTGATAAATAAAAATGTTACCAAAAAAAAAGAATTTGAAACCCTAAAACCGAAAAGAAAAAAACCCTAAAGAGAGAGAAACTCTGGCGATTTGAGGCGATAAGCTCGAGAAGCTCGTCGCGAGCAGAGATGACCACGCCGGGTGCCGGGACTCCGGCTGACACTCCTTCCCCTTCCATCGTCTCGACTCCTAATACATCCACAACCAACCCACAGCCCCTCGATTACAACCACATCCTTAAACCCGCGACCTTGAACTCGATGATACCTGCGAACCCTAAGTAGGATGTCTCGGCCACTCCAATACCATTCAAAAGAGCTACATTCTTACAGGGACAACCATTCGTCAAGTTCACAGAGGCAGAAGTTGATCGAATGAACGTAATTGAAGGCCTACAATATGCAGTAATTGGTAGGTTCTCTTATGGTTGGCTAGACATTCAAGAACTCCGTCGACTAATTCCGGCGCAATGTGGTATCAAGGGTGATAGCAATATTGGATTGCTCAGAGACAGGCACGTACTAATTCGACTGACGCTATGGCAAGATTTAATCAATTTCACATCCCAAATAGTTTATTATTTGAAGGCTTAGGATGGATATGAGTACCAGATGAGGACATTGATTTATGATGCCAAGTTTAAGGAGGGAGAAGAAACTTCTAAGGAGATGGATTAGATTTCGTTTCCCAATCTGCTACCTACATATTTTGTTAAAGAATGTTAACATCAGTTGTTGGGAAACCATTGCATTTAGATATGGCTACAATCGATAAGACTCATCCAAGTTGTGCAAGAGTTAAGGTGCTCATCGATTTTCTAGTTGAACTGCCAAAGGAAGTTCGCATGGATATTGAAAATGAAAGTATAGGGAGTATAAGAACTGAATGGGTAAAGATTCAGTACGACCTTATCCCCAAGTATTGCAAACAATGTAAACTGCAAGGCCACGACATGCTAGAGTGCTGGAAGCTACATCCAGAGTTGCTGAAAAGCAGCTCTGTCGAGAAGCAGAGAGCTAATGACAGGTATGCAGAGGGGAAGGAAACAACACCTTTGATGATTCTCTCAAGTGGTAAAGTTATTGGCAATGCTGGTTTCCAATGGAAGGAAGTTAGTCCAATGCAAAGCAAAGACAAACAAATGGGTGATCAAGCCAAAGGTAGATTGGAAGTGGTACCAGTTAACAAAGCTGCCTAGAAGGTTCATACAACCAACAAGTTTGCTACCTAGGAAATGGAACAGAGTAAAGCTAATGAAGACAATCAATTGATGTTAGTTGAAAAAACAGTGGGTGAAAAGAGTACACATGCTTCTATAGTAGCAAAGATAACTTCAACACCAGGTTGTAGTAAGCCAACAGAGACTGCAAAGATACAGGCAGAGGGAAATGGAAGTGGAGACAGAGCACCAGTTGTTGAAACAACCAACAAATTTGCTATGCTGGATATGGAAAAAAGCAATGCTAATGAGGACAACCAATTGGAGATGACTGCAGAAGCAATTGGTCAAAAGAGCACCCCTGCAGATGGTAGAGGAGCCTACATGCTCTGCAGCAGCTGTTCCCAACTCAAAATCACCAGCAGGTTGCAAATTTGAAAGGCAAGCCCAACAAGCAAACAACAGGACCAGAGAAGTTTCTGCATTTTGCAGAACCAATGAAAAGTCCCAAATCTGTTGAAATGAACACTAAGAAAGAACCTTAACTGTATACAGGAAAAGGGAAAGAAAACATAAAGGAATCCACTGCTCAGTGGGTGCAGGAAATATTCAACACAAATGTGGTTACCACCACCACCTTTCATCAAGATATTCCATCACAAGACACTCTTGTGGAAAGAGCAATGACCAAGACAGTAGAAAAGAAAGCTGCAGAACGAGAAAAGGTGCATGAGAAGCCACAAGGGAGCCCAGGAAAACTATGGGCAGACCAAATAGAGGAAGACTCTGAGGAAGGAGAAATACCAGAAGAAATGCAAAGTGAGGATGAGGCAGCTGATGAGGCAATTGAGGAAGATAATCAAAGTGAAAATAAAATTGTCAATGTTACTACTGTCACAGTGGAAAAATAGTCAAATGAAGCTGAAAAGGACCAGTAAAGATCAAGCTAACACTGCAGCACATGGAGAAGAAGCTAAAGTCCAAAAAGGAGATGATCAAACTGGCATTGATCCTGGATCAATCATAAAGAAAGACACAATCGAAGCACATTTAAAAGAGAAAGCAAGCTCAGCTAATAAGAAGAAGCAAGCACAAGGAGAATCTGGAATTTTGATTTCAATAGAATTAACTCTTCCAAGAAGCAAGAAGAAAGACCAATCAGCAATAGCCAAACCAAAGAATCTCAGCATTGCAACAGTAGTGGGAGATGAAATAGATCACAATGAACATTTTGGCAAGGATCTAGATAAAGAATCTACTGCCCAGAACATTCTAAATGTTGCTAAACAGGGAGATCGCTCCCCAACACAGATAGCTAAGGTGAAATCAGCAACCAAAGGAAGAAAGAAGCAAAACAAAGACAACAACAATACCTCTACAATAGGTGTTCAAACAAGAAGAACTCTAACACACTCCAATAATCTATAATGGATGCAATCATATGAAATAATAGATCAGTGAACACAATGCAACCTTTTGAAAGGCTCATCACACTGCACAAAAACATCACTTTGAATTCATTGGCATCTTGGAACCAATGCAGCAAGCAAGAAAGATGAACAGATACAAGAGGAAGATTGTCTTCTCTCGAGCTGTGGTCAATGTTTCGAACAAAATCTGGGCCCTCATTGATGATATATATGAAATTACAATCCTGTATGACATGGTATAACAACTAACTCTGAGGTCGTTCCACAAAGAAACACATGATGAACTTATCCTCACACTACTATATGCTAAGTGTAATCCAATAGAGAGAATAGAACTGTGGGACTCTTTCTATGCCATGGCTCAAGACATGACAGTCCCATGGCTAGTAGGGGGAGATTTCAATGTGATATGGGATGAAGAAGAAAAATTTGGAGGCCTACCAATACCCCTTAATGAAGTAGATGACTTCAGACACTGCATCAACACCTGCAACCATGCTGGTGTTGGCTTCAAGGGTAGTATCTTCACATGGTGGAATGGCAGAGCAGAGTAAGACTGTATCTTCAAAAGGTTAGATCGATGTCTAGCTAATATGGAATTCCAGCAAGCCTTCTCAAGGCCGGAGGTCACTCATCTGTCTAAGATTGGCTCGGATCACAACCCTCTCTTATTAAAGTGTGACATTGAAGCAATGCTAATCAAGAAGCCTTTCAAATTTCTCAACTTCTGGATCAAACATGACTCCTTTAAAGCAGTAGCGAGAGAGAATTGACATGTAGACTTATATGCTGATCCTTTTATCCTTTCCAATCACAAACTCAAGAAACTCAAAAAGGCACTGTCACTCTGGAGTAAAGCAACATATGGAGACATATTTCAAAACATTGCAAGCATGGAGGAAGTGGTTCTTGTCCCTGAAAATAGTTCGAGGAAAGATCAACTCAGCAGAACAGAGAAAGACTACAAAAGGTACAAGCACAACTAATTAAGCATCTAGCAGTAGAAGAAGAATATTGGAAACAAAAGGCTGGCAAGTCATGGTTCAAGGATGGAGACAGAAATACCAAGTTCTTTCATGCTCAAGTAAATGGTCGAAGGAAAAGACTTCAGCTGAGGAGAATTCATAATAGCTCTGGCAGCTAGATTGAAGAAGAGGAACTAATTGCAGAAGAAGCTATCAATTTTTATAAAGAACATTTCACTGAAAATACAACACCAACTGATTTCAGCGTACTTGATAACATCCCTCCTTTGATAAACATGGAGCAGAATGCAGAACTGATCAAACAGCCCACACTAGAAGAAGTTAAGCATGTTGTTTTTTGCTTAAAAGTAGAGAGTGCAAGTGGGCCAGATGGTTTCACAGGTGCCTTCTATCACTCATGCTGGGATATCATTGGAGAGAACATTCACGACATGGTTAAGGCATTCTTTTCGGGGAGGCAGTTACCAAAATGTATGACACATACAAATTTGGTACTTCTCCTAAGAAAGAAGGAGGTGGTAACATTCTCTGACATGAGGCCCATAAGTTTAAGCAATTTCATCAACAAAATTTTCTCAAGGGTAATACATGAGAGGTTGGTGGAACTGCTGCATGCTCTAATGCCATTTCCTCTTCTTATGCCATTTCTTTACAACTGATAATGGAAATCTTGAATGCATATGAGGCAGCAGTAGGGCAGCTGGTTAATAAAAATAAATCTATTGTGGATATGCATTATTCTGCCAGTCTTGATGTGGTTATAAAAGTGGAAAGAATCACTGGTATAGGAAGGCATGAATTTCCTTTCACATACCTGGGATGCCCCATCTTCTACTCTAAAAGGAAGATGATCTACTATCAAGGACTTATCAACAAGGTACTAGGTAAGTTGCAGTCTTGGAAAGGAAAACTACTTTCAGTGGGAGGCAGGGCAGTGTTGATCTCACAAGTCCTTCAGAGTATGCCAATAAATCTACTCTCTGCTGTCAATCCACCCAACTATGTCATCAACAAACTACATAAGCTTTTTGCACAATTTTTCTGGAGCAGCACTGTTGGAGGCAACAGCAGACATTGGACATCATAGAACTCTCTATGTATGCCCTGTGATAAAGGGGGAATAGGTTTTAGATCCCTGCATGATGTGCCTAAAGCCCCGTTCTGCAAGCTGTGGTGGAACTTCAGAACCAATCCAAGCCTTTGGAGTGCCTTCATGTGCCAGAAAATACTGCAAGAAGCTTAATGCAGTAATGGTTCCATGGAAAAGAGGATCACACTCATAGAGGAATATGCTGGAATGTAGGGACATCATAGAGCACCAAATCATCTAGAATCCAAAAATGGGATCCGCACTTTTCTGGTTTGACAACTGGACTGGCCTGGGAGCACTTTACTTTATTGTGCCAGTGGAATTTCCAATTGATGAATCCATACACAACGTGTATGAGGTCTTGAAAGATGGAGCTTGGAATTTGGACAAAGTGTTAGAAATCTTGCCTCAAGAACTTGCTCTACATATAGTAGAAACTGTGAAACCTCCAACCAGGGAGGACACCATTGATACACCATACCCGATGCTAGAAGCTCAAGGGCATTTCAGTGTCAAATATGCTTGGGAGCATCTTAGAAGGAGAGATGATCCTATAATGGCTTACAAGATGATATGGGTGCAAGGACTGCCTTTCAAAATTGCTTTCTTCATGTGGAAAGTATGGAGAAATAAGCTACCACTGGATGATTTCTTTAGAAAACTAGGCTACCACATGGCATCTAAATGCTGGTGCTGTACAGAATCACAAGAAGAAACAAGGCATCATTTGTTTTTCACATCATATGCTGCAAGAAAAGTGTGGAGGTACATTCTTGGTAATGCAAGAATTAGCATGGATGGAATTACATTGCATCAAGCTGTGGTTAGATGCTGGACTGCAGATGTTGTTCCTAGACTGAAACCTATAATACAAGCCCTACGATAAGTAATTGTATGGGAGTTGTGGAAGAGAAGGAACAACTACAAATATGGAGATACCATCACTGTCAATAGAGTCATATATCAGGTCTCCTCTACTCTTCAATTATTCATTAAAGTCAGAAAGCCAGGTATCCAAAACATCCCTCATAAATGGCCAGATATAATTACCATGATGAAGGAATATGCTCCCACTTTGAAGTACACAAAGGTGATCTGGGAATACCACAATCAAGGGTGGATAAAAGTCAATACAGATGGAACTTCTAGGGGTAATCCAGGAAGAAGCTCAATTGGTTTTGTGTTGAGAAATGAAGAGGGAGATGTATCGGGCCATTCGCCTCTACAGTTAATATCACTCTTATGATATCGGGTCGTTTGCCTTGGCAGTATGATGGTAACACTAGTCTTATGGGATCGGGCCGTTCGCCTCGGCAGTTCTAAGTACCACTATTTTTAGAGAATCGGGCCGTTCGCCTCGGCAAATTCATGCTTAATAATCGAAACGGGTTCTAGTTTGGGTATAATTGAGTTAGGGTCTTCACGTCCAGCTATGAGATGTTTGTGATGTGTTATGGACTCCTGTTGTAATTATTGTAGCTGCTTTTATTTCTCTCATTGATGCTTGTTGTATGTTCACCGTGCCTACTTTATGCACTTTCATTATTATTATGGACCTCTAGTAAGTGTCAAGTCGAACCCTTGTCACTACTTCTTCGAGGTTAGACTAGGTACTTACTGGGTACGCGTTGTTCTTTGTACTCACGCTACACTTCTGCACTGATGTGCAAGTACTGAGACAGGTTCAACTAATGTTCACGCGGATGCGTAGCCGATCATCTATGAAGACTTAGGGGTGAGCTGCTTGCCTTAATACGATCCCCAAAATCAGAGTCTCTTTCCATCTTATTTACTATTCCTAGCAATTAATTTTCGGACAGTAGTTTTAATATTTTTGTATATTCTCTAGATTGCTCATGTACTTGTGACGCCAGGTTTTGGGGATTTGTAGCACTACTTATCATTTTTATCACCGCAGACTATGTACTTATTATGTTAATATTTTGTTTAAAAAGACTTATCGCAATTGCATGAAATTTAGTGTAATTAAAAATATGTTAATTAGGGATAAATAAATAGTAGTTTCTCTTGTGGGATTTCCTAATGGCGGCATTAGGTGCAGTCTCGATCTAGTGCGGAATTGGGTCATAACAAACGCGGTTCAACACGGCGATACCAAGGAGTTTTCTATTGGTGATGACGGTATGTTGCGGGTGCAAGGATAGTTACGTACGCCCTATGAGGATGGATTGCGTGAGTTGATTCTTCAGGAGGCCCACAGTTCGCGGTACTCCCTTCATCCGGGGGCCTCTAAGATGTACCAGGAACTGAGGCAGCACTATTGATGGAGAAGGATGAAGAAGAACATAGTGGAGTATGTAGCTCGGTGCCTAAATTGTTAGCAGGTGAAGTATGAGCATCAGCAGCCAGGTGATTTGCTTCACGGACTTGAGGTTCCCGAGTGGAAATGGGAACGTGTAACCATGGACTTCAATGTTGGGCTTCCACAGACTCAGACAAAGTTTCACGCGGTATAGGTGATTGTGGACAGGTTGACCAATTCGGCTCATTTTATTCCGGTAGTGACTACCTATTCTTCAGAGCAGCTACCTTAAGTTTATATCTGCGAGATTGTCCAACTTCATGGCGTATCGGTACCCATTATCTCTGACTGAGTATGCAGTTCACATTATGTTTTTAGAGGGCTGTACAACGTGATCTTGGCACACGGGTTGACTTGAGTACAACATTTCACCCTCAAACAAACGGACAGTCTAGATGCACTATTCAAATATAGGAGGATATGCTTCGCTCCTGCGTTATGGATTTCGGGGGTGCTTTGGATCAGTTCTTGCCACTTGCGGAGTTTGCCTACAACAACAGCTACCAATCGAATATTTAGATGGCTCCTTTTGAGGATCTATATGGGAGATGGCGTCGTTCTCCAGTTTGGTGGTTTGAGCCGAGAGAGGCTAAGTTATTAGGCACAGCTTTGGTTCGAGATGCTTTAGAGAAGGTAGAGATAATCTAGGATCAGCTTTGTAAAACCCAATCTAGACAGAAGGGTTACGCAGATCAGAAGGATCGCGATGTTGCATTCATGGTTAGAGAGCGAGTCTTGCTTCTGGTTTCACTCATGAAGGGTGTGACGAGGTTCGGGAAGAAGGGCAAGTTGAGCCCTAGGTATATCGGACCTTTTGAACTTCTTGAGAGGATTGGGGAGGTGGCCTACAAGCTTGCTTTGCCACCTGGTTTAACTGCGATACATCCGGTGTTCCATGTCTCTATGCTCCGGAAGTATTATGGTGATCCGTCTCATGTTCTAGACTTCAGCACAGTCCAATTGGCCGAGGATTTGACTTATATTGAGGAGCTTATGGCTAACTTGGATAGACAGGTCCCGAAGTTGAGATCAGCGAAAATTGCTTCAGTGAAGATTCAGTGGAGGGGCCATCCGGTCGAGGAGGCTACCTGGGAGACCGAGCACAACATGCAGAGTCGTTATCCTCATCTATTCGTCACTTCACATATGTCTTTATGCATGTTCGAGGATGAACGTTTGTTTTAAGAGGGGGAGAATATGACGACCCGATCGATCATTTTGTGTAATTGCGCCTCATTTCCTCTTTTTTATGCTTCACACATGTGTGTTTATGTTTTTGTGAGTTGCGGGGTCGGTTAGTTTCGTTCTGGGAAGCTTATGGGTTGATTTAGACCCTTTCATTCTTGACTTAGAAGGTTAAATTAGAAAATATTGACCAAATTTTGACTTTATTGAAAACGACCCCAGAAGTGTGTTTTTATAGCTCCAATAGCTTCGTATCGTGATTTCAGACTTGGGCGTATGCCCTAATTGATTTTGGAAGTCTGAATGTTTATATATGTTGATTTGCCGAAATTTGACAATTTGAAGTTGAAAAGTTGACCGTAGGTTGACTTTTAGCTATCGAGCTCGGAATTTATTTTTGTATTTGGAATAGGTCTGTTATGATACTGAGAACTTTCTTGCAAAATTTTGTGTCATTTGAATTTGATATGATAAGATTCGGACGTTTAGTTGTAATTAAAATTTTCTTTGGAATTCATGTGTTTTAATGTTCAAGTCCTATTAGAAGTTATTTTTGTGTTTTCATCGTGCAAGCGAGTTCCTATCATATTTCTAGACTTTTGTGGATGTTTGACTTTAAAGCCCCGAGGGCTCGGATGTGTTTCGGACACGTTCCGGAGTGATTCAGACATGTTCCAGAGTGTTTCGAACATATTCAGGAGTGTTTTGGACTGAAGTTGGCAAAAATCTGGTGCCTGTGCCTCTAGTGTCGCAATTGCGAACACCATGGTCATATTTACGAGCTTAGCAGGGGGGCCTCAGGTATCGCAATTGGGATGCATTGCTCGCAATTATGAAAAAGCTTCATGTAGAGGGTTGTTCGCATTTGTGATGGAGACAAGCTTCAAAAATTCGAAGCTAGAATCCTAATTGCAACCTCCTCATAGGGCTGACAGTGTCTGCATTTGCGATAAATACTTAGCAATTGCAAACCCGTGTTGCAATTGCGACATCTACAACTGATCAAAAGGGCATGAAGTCTTTATCTCCCATTCTCTCATTTTTTAACCCTGGACTCGGTAGGAGGTGACTTGGAGAGGGGATTTTCACCTACAAACCTTGCGTAAGTGATTCTAATCTATTTCAAATCAAATTCCATCAACATATCTTAGATTTTAGCATCAAAATCATGTGAATCAAAGTGAAAATTTATAAAACTTTGTCAAGTTTTTGAAAAATAAAAAATTGAGTTTTGGTGGTCAATTTGTAATCAGATTTTGAAACTTATCACATATATGAACTCAAGGGGTCATGGGTATTTGGAATCTACCATTGGACCCAGGATTAGCCCGGGCACGCCCGGGGTTCACTTTTGTTGGCTTCGTGGGAATAGTGTAAAGATCTTAGCTTTATCTATTGCAATTGATTCCCGTAGCATTTTTTGGTGATATTAAGTCAATTTTGATTAGATTTGAGACGTGTGGAGGAATATTTTAAGGGAAAAGCTATTTCCGAGTGTTGAATTGGCCCATTAGAGGTAAGTGTCTTGCCTAATTTTGTGGGCGGGAACTACTCCTTGGGTTCTGGTACTGATTGTGTCTTTTGTGTTATGTGGAAGCCGTGTACGCAAGGTGACGAGTGAGTACACAGGTTGTACATGGTATTTGACCGGTTTAGGTTACTTAGACTAGTTCTATGCTTTAGTTGAAATGCCATATCATGTTCTAAATCATCATAGTCAATCTATCCTTAATTGTGTTAGTCTAACCTTAATTGTGTTAGTCTATCCTTACATGCTTTAATGGACCTGTTTAGCACTTGTTCTACATCCTAATTGATAATTGCTCTCATGCCTTAGTTTAACTCGTTGCCTCTATTAATGTTACATGTTATCTCTTTCATTGTTGATTATTATAACTTGAAGCTAATGTTCATGTTATCTTTTTCATTGTTGTTTATCATCACCTGAAGCTATTGTCCATGTTATCTCTTTCATTGTTGATTATCATTATTTGAAGTTATTGTTCATGTTATCTCCTTTTTTGTTGATTTCCATTATTTGAAGTCATTGTTACACGTTATCTCTTCCATTGTGAGTTATCCTTATCGACTATCGTGATTATACATCTCTCTCATTGTTGAGTTATTGGTGTTGAAGTTGTGAAAGTCGTTGTCATGTCGAGGCGAAGTTATTATTGTTGAAACATCTTCCTTATTGGGCATTTTTACGTTCGTTGTTGTTGTTGATATTCTTGTACACGTTGTGGTGGAGCCATGGGTTATTGTTGATGAAACATTGATATTGTTGATTGTTGGCAAGTTGTGACATATGGGCACTTGTGATGCGAGTTATTATTCTGATGTGATTGTGACGCGCATGCGACAGTATAATGCTTGGGGTTAATGTGCATGCGACGGTATAAGGTGGGACTTATGTGGTGTTTCTTGTAGGGGAACCACGTGAAGCCTCGTGGTGTCATAAGGTGGGCTAAATTGCATTTAGCTATTCCACGAAATTGTTTTCAAAACCTATTTCAAATATAAGGCTCATGTGGCGATATAAGGAAGGATTGCGATTGAGATTGTGAATTGTGAATACGAGGTAGTACCTTGGTTGTGATTCTCTATTTATACGAGTCGGTACCTCGGTGGTGATTCTTATTGTACACGAGGCGGCACCTCGTTGTGATTCTTATTGTTTATCTCATTTTACAAGTAGTTTTGGTGGGAACGTTTATGTTGTTTTGTTCTTCCTTCTTTAGCAGTAGCTGTCCGTATATGATCATCTTGGTTCTCTTTAGCTGCTTCTTTTATGTTACTTCCATGTTTAATTTTCGGTATCAATTCATGTTATAATCTTGTTTTGTATTAGTTATTTCTCCGCTTTCCATTATTATTCATTCTTATGGTTTTATTTTGTTTATTTATATCCTAGTACGTGTCTTGACCTGACCTCGTCACTACTCTACCGAGGTTAGGCTTGATAGTTACTGGGTACCGTTGTGTTATACACATACTACGCTTCTGCACAAATTTTATGCAAATCCAGGTACGTCTGCCCGTGCCGGACACTAGAGTCACTTTGAGTTGCTGCTTAGAGACTTCAAGGTATACCTGCTCCACGTCCGCAGGCCTCGGAGTCACCTTCCCTTATCCTTATTTACTGTTCTATTTCTCTCAGACAGTGATGTAGTAGTTACTCTAGGTTTACTCTGTAGAGCTTATGACTCAGTTCCACCGGTTTTGGGGCAGTGTACTATTTTTGATCCGATTTTCGGAAGTTTATATCAGTTATTCAACCTTGTTTTAGTATTCTGTTAATTATTTCTGTCAGGTTATTATTAACTATTAGGCTCACCTAGTCGTAGAGACCAGGTGCCATCACGACATCCTACAAAGGGAAATCGAGGTCGTGACACCAACTCCAAATTGCACTAAATTTTACTAACAAGTTTCAAATAGCAAAAGGGAATTATTCCAAGTCCCAAAACTAAAATCTGAACCTGATAACCATAAAGTCAACCTACGGTCAAATCTAAGGAATTTCCTAACATTCAAATTTCCAACTTTTGGCAAAACAAGTCAAATCAACCTAGGGATCTCCAAATTCAATTTTGGGCGTATGCCCAAGTCGAAAATCACAATATGAACCTACCGGAATCAGCAACACACTGATTCAGGGTCCTTTACCTAAAATGTTGATTGTGGCCAACTCCATCCTTATTTTTAGTCCAAATTTTCATTTTCTCCATAATTTAACATAAAAGCTTTTCGAAAAGCAACACTGTCATGACCCCAAATCCACTATAGGCTGTGATGACGCTGTTAGGAAAGCTAACAGTGAACTATCAAATTAATTACTCATTTTATTGCTTTTGAATCATGAATTTTAAATTAAAAAGAAACTAAATATAAAAGATCATGGTGAGATGCGCCTGAATGGCCACCAGATGTACCTACCTCAGAACCTGCACATTTAGTGTAGAAGTGTAGCGTGAGTATGTAAATCAACACGTATCCAGTAAGTATCTAGTCTAACCTCAAAGAAATAGTAAAGAGGGGTTGACATCGACACTTATTAGTGGTCAATAAATAAAGTGCAAGAATTATAAATATGCATGAAATACAATAGTAAGAATGGAATAAGAATCAATAAACAACGTGGTTCTTTAACAAAATATCAAAATTAAAGTCCCCAAATATTGCATGCAATTTCAACAAATAAGAACCATCAAGTAAGTATCAATTCTCAAGTCGTGAAGGAAATATCAAGTATATTCAGACCCCTGTTGATATTACGCATGAATTATACTAAGGTCGTACGACCCAATCCATAATAATCGTGTACATATACTGCCGAGGTTCTACGGGCCCATCCATAGATGCATCTCATTATATATATTTATATATATTGCCGAGGTGTTAAACCCAATCCACAAGAATAGGAAAACTCTTCGGACTACGGAACATACGTTTACAACACCATGATAGGCATATAAAGGAGCATAATTTTCTATCTACAATCGTATATTCCGCTAAAACACAAAGTAACGAAGCTCCGTCTAACATAATCTCTAATTAAATTTTAATTATAAATTAAAGTAATTAAACTAACGAGTTGGGTTCAAATAATACTAGTATTGCATGATATAGTCCTAAGCCTACCCGGACATAAACATGATTTTAGCTACGTATGGACCCTCGCCACTTCATGCATACATAGCACCCACAATTATCAATTTAAACACCTACGTGTTAATTCCCTCTTACAAGGTTAGGCAAGAGACATACCACCCTTAAACCTCATTAATTGCCTCAAATCAATGCCGAGCAATCCGAAACTAGCCAAAGGTCATACAAACTAATCAATATATGCCCAAATGTTCATTCTTTAACTAGTAGAGTAATTATCCTACCCAAATTTCGAAAATTCCTAAAAGTCACCCCCCGAGCCCACATGCCTGGATTCCGGAAATTTTTATAGATAAATATTAACCATAACCTTACGAACTCAAATTTATAATTTCTACTAAATTCCATAATCATTTTTATGGTCTAATCCCATTTTTTACCAAATCCTAGGTTTCTCAAACATAATCCCATAATTTCTACAACTTCTATGTTAAATCTACCCATAATCTAAGTATTAAACTCACATTAAGTAGGAATTACTTACCTTAGAATGCTAGATGAAAAAGCTCTCTTCAAAAGCTCAAAAATCGGCCAAGCAAAGTGAAAAAGAGAGAAAATAAGCCTAACTCCCGATTTTAAAACATGCTTCTGCCTAGTGGCCCTTCTTCGCGATCGCAAGAAAGGCCTCGCGATCGCGAAGGCTAAATCATCTAAGGCTCAAAATACCTCTTCTCGAATGCGGCCGGTCCATCGTGATCGCCAAGGCTAGCCTAGCCAAAGTATTGCAAACACGACCCGTCCATTGTGATCGCGAAGGCTAGCCCTACCAAAGCACCGCGAATGCGGCTTACCTTTCGCGAATATAAAGGGCAACGACCAATGGCCCCTGGCCCAGTCCCCTCTACTCTAACGCGGACGTCCTATCACGAACGCAAAGGCCACAAGTCCTAAACCTTTGCGAATGCGACACAATGATCGTGAACGCAAAGAACAAAACACCCCTTACCCAAATCCTTCATCACGAATGCGAGACTCCCTCCTCGTCCGCGAAGAAAGAAACCACTCTAAGTGGTCTGAAACACACCCGAGCCAACCGAGACCCTGTCCAAATGCACCAACAAGTTCATAAACATGATACGGACCTCCTCGAAATCTCAGAACACATAAAACAACATCAAAACTAAGAATTGCACCCTAAAACCAAATTAATCAACGTATGAACTTCAAACCTCTTCAACAAGTTCCGAACGCGACAGATCATACTTATACATCTCAAAATGATGCCAAATTTTACGCCCAAGTTTCAAATCACCATACAAACCTATTCCCAGGATCGGAATTCCAAATGGACATCGATAACACTACTGCCTACTAAATTTAAGAAACACTAAAACCTTCAAGGCGCCAACTTTCGACATTAATCGCTGAAACGCTCCCCGATCACCCGAAACTCGATCTGTACACACGTCCAAGTCCAAAGTCATCATACAAGCCTATTGGAACCATCAAATCCCAGTTTTGAGGTCGTTTACTCAAAAGGTTGACTCAAGTCAGTCTTGGCCACCTTAGACCACTACTAAGGATCTAAGTGTTCCGAATTCAACTCAAACACTTCCAAAACCAAACCAATAATCCTCGTAAGTCATAAAACAGTAGAAGCAAATATACGAGAAGTCTTAAATAGAGGAACAAGGATCATGAAAGAAAAATGACCAGTTAGATCGTTACAATCTCCACCTCTTAAACAAACGTTCATCCTCGAACGAGTATAGACTCATACCTAGAGTGCTAAATAAGTGTAGATATCTGCTCCCCATGTCCTCCTAGGTCTCCCAAGTCGCCTCCTCGACTGGTTGACTGATCCGCTAGACCTTTACCGCTAAAATCTTCATAGACCTCAACTAGCGGACCTGCCTGGCAACAATGGCAACTGGCTCCTCCTCATAACCCAAGCTCTCATCTAGTTGAACTTTGTTGTAATCTTACACATGTCTGGAGCAAACACGTGGAAAATGGATGAACTCTTGACAGTGGAGGCAAAGCGATCCTGTAAGCAACCTCTCCAATAGGCTCCAACACCTCAAATGGATTGATGAACCTTGGACTCAGCTTACCCTTCTGTCCAGACCTCATGATATCCTTCATCAGCGAGACTTTCAAGATAACATTCTCGCCTACCATAAATGATAAATCACGCGCTTTCTAATCTGCGTAACTCTTTTGTCTGGTGAGTGTGCGAAGTCGCCCCTGAATCAACTTTAACATATATAAGGCATCATTTAGCAAATTAGTACCATATACTGACCAGTCTGGGCTCAAACCAACCGATGGGGGAACGACATCGCCGACCATATAAAGCCATCCCGATGTTAAGCTGATAACTGTTGTTATAAGCAAACTCGGCCAAAGGTAAGAATCGATCCCACTGCCCTCCAAAATCAATCACACATGCTTAGAGCATATCCTCCAGGATTTGAGTTATCCAATTTCACTACCCGTCGGTCCACGGATTAAAGGCTACCCGGGTACCCAACTCACTATGTACTACTTTCCAAAAATGTATAGTGAACTCGGGGCCTCTATCTGAAACAATGGAAATAGGCACACCGTGCAACCGGACAATCCGTTGGATATAAATCTGTGCCAACCTCTCTGAAGAGTACGCAGTCACTACTAGAATAAAGTGTGCCGACATGGTCAGTCTGTCGAAAATGACCCAAACATCTTCAAATTTCCTTAACGTCCATGGTAGCCCAACTACGAAGTCCATAGTGATACCCTCCCACTTCAACTCCGATATAACCATCTACTAGAGTAAGTCACCTAGCCTCTGGAGCTCGTACTTAACCTGCTGGCAATTTAGACATCTCGCCACATACTCAACTATGTGCGTAGCACCAGGATGAATACCGCAAACTGAATGCCCCCTCTAGAATCGTCTCTAAAAATTAGGAATACATAGGCGACCCTGGAGTCGCAGAACACCATTATCACCAACAGTAACCTCTTTGGCAACACCCCGTAGCACCGTCTCTCTAAAAACCATCAAGTGCGGATCATCGTAGGGGCGAGCCTTGATCCGCTGAGATAATGAAGACTGAGCCAAAACACATGCAAGAACTCAACCGGGATCTAAAATATCCAACTTCACAAGTCTGTTAGCTAAGGACTGAATGTCCAAAGCCAATACCCTCTTCTCTAATGAAATGAATGCTAAACTACCCATACTCTCGGCCATTGTGCTCAAGGCATCCGTAACTATATTCGCCTTGCCCGGATGATAGAGGATAGTAATATCGTAATCCTTCACTAACTCAAGACACATGCGCTGCCTAAGATTAAGGTTCATATGCTTAAACAAATGCTGCAAACTGTGGAGATTGGTGTAGACCTCACACGACACTCCATAAAGATAATGCCTCCAGATCTTGAGAGCATGAACTATCGCGGCCAACTCGAAATCATGTATAGGGTAATTCTTCTCATGGGGCTTCAACTGATGGGAATCATATGCAATAACTCACTCCTCCTGCCTCAATACACAACCCAAGACAATGCGTGAAGCGTTGCAATACAAATTTTACATCCCTAAACCAGAGGGCGATACTAACACCGATGTTGTAGTCAATGCGGTTTTGTGCTTCTAAAGCTCGCCTTGCAATCATCGGACCATCTGAATGGATTACCCTTCTGGTCAATCTAGTCAAAGGAGCTACAACGGACAAGAATCCCTCCACAAACTAAAGGTAGTAACCTGCTAGCCCCGAGAAACTCCGATCTTGGTCACTGTGGTAGGACGAGGCCAACTCTAAACTGCCTCGATCTTCCTGGGATCTACCTTAATACCCTCACCCAATACAACATGCCCCAAGAAAGCCACAAAATCTAACTAGAAATCGCACTTGGAGTACTTAGTATATAGCTTTTGTTCTCGCAAAGTCTGAAGCACAACCCTCAATTGATCCTCATGCTCCTCCATTCTACACGAGTAGATCAATATGTCATGAATGAAAGCAATGACAAGTGATTCAAGATATGGCCTGAACACCCGATTCATCAAATCCATAAGCGTCACCTGGGCGTTAGTCAAGCCGAAGGACATCACTAGAACCTCATAGTGCCCATATCTAGTCCGGAAAGCTATTTTCAGAACATCAAAAGCACGAATCCTCAGCTGATGATACCTAGGCCTCAAGTCGATCTTAGAGAACACCCAAGCACCATGTAACTGATCAATAAAGTCATCAATACGCGGCAACGTGTACTTATTCTTGATAGTGATTTTGTTCAGCTGGCGGTAATAAATGCACATCCGCGTACTCCTATCCTTTTTCTTCACAAACAATACCGGTGCACCCCAAAGTGATACACTTGGCCTGATGAACCCCTTCTCGAGCAAATCCTCCATCTGTTCCTTCAACTTCTTCGGAGCCATGCAGTACGGTGGAATAGAGATAGGCTGGGAGTCTGGTGCCAAATCAATACTGACCATATGTGGAGCCTTCAAGAAAAAGATGACCCGAATAGATGTACTAATAGACGAATCCCTCCACTCCAATCTAGGCAACTCTAGCATTGCTAAGGTAACAGTCTTGGCATGTTATTCAAGAATGGCATGATACAAAGACAACCAGTCCATGCCCAGGATAACCTCAAAGTCGGTCATATCAAGCAATAGAAGATCCGCTCTGGTCTCATAACCACAAAAAGTCACTACATAGGACCGGCAAACCCAATCAACAACAACAAAATCACCCACTAGCGTGGACACATATACAGGAACACCCAAGGACTCACGAGAGACATCCAGATAAGGAGCAAATAGAGAAGACACATACGAATAAGTAGACCCTGGATCGAATAGTTCTGATAAATCCCTACTGCAGATAGAAATAATACATGTGATCACAACGTTTGAGGCTATTTGATCTAGTCTGGTTGGAAAGGCATAGAACCTAGTCGGAGTGCCACCTGGTTGGCCTCCACCTCTAGGGCAACCCCTACCCACCTGTCCTCCGCCTCTAGCTGGTCAGATGGGCGGTGCGGCAACTGGTGCAATGATCATGGGCTGATGGACCTGCTGTACTGCCTTGCCCCGAAGTCTGGGGAAAAACCTCCTCATGTGACCAAGCTCCCCAGACTCGTAGCAACCCCTCGGTGCAGAAGACTGCTGACTTTAAGTCTGTCCCTGGTGACCAAAATAACCGCTAGAGGAACCCTGAATAGTCATGGATGGTAGTTACTCTCTGGAATGATGCTGAAGTTGGGCCATGCCAGAGCACCCCGAACAGGCGGTGGTGCTGAATACGTGGGACTGCTAGACTAACCCCTCATGGACTGACCTCTGCCCCCAGACGGGATGCCACTGAATCTGCCAAAATGCTGAGGCTACTTCTCCCCCATCGCATACAATCAGCTCTGGCTGCGGATATCCTCGATCCTCCGAGTTATCTCAAAACCTGCTTGTAAGAAATCCCCATCTCCACCTCTCGAGCCATAGTAGTTTGGATACTATTATGCAAGCCCGAAATAAACCTCCACACTCTCTTTGCATCTATGGGTGGTATCATAAGTGCATGGCAAGATAACTCATAGAATCTCACCTCATAATCGGTTACTGACATCTAACCATGCTGGAACCGCTCAAACTGACCCCATAACTCTTCCCTCTATGAGGGTGGAATATACCTCTCCAAAAAGAGACGTGTGAACTGGTCCCAAGTCAAGGGAGGTAAACCTGCTGGCCTGCTACAAAGATAAGACTGCCACCATCTACGGGCCCTGCCCTCTAACTAAAATGTGGTGAATTCCACCCCATTGGACTCCAATACTCCCATATTATGTAGTCTGTCCCTACAACGATCAATGAAGTCATGTGGGTACTCATGCCACTCATCGTCAAAGATAGGAGGATGCATCCTAGTCCACCTGTCTAGTCGCTATTGTTGCTAAACGATCGCAGTTGGTCTGGGCTCTAGTATAACCGCTGTAACTGGCTAGGCCCCCCTATAGGTAGTGCACCTGGGGTATGATAAACGGCAGCAACGCGCAGTGGAGCCTGAATTGTAGGGATATTTGCTCTCCCTCCTGCCTAAAATATGGTCAGATCTACCAGAAATAGCCCGGCCTAAGTCATAGAATCCATGAATCGCAGCATACGGCCCATGACCTGCTGAAATCCCGGTGCAGTCATAAAATCCGCCGGGGCCGGCCCAACTACAGGCGCCTCATCCTGCTCCTTAATAACAAGATCCTCCACTGGTGGTACAACCAGAGTAACTCTAGGACACCTAACTCTAGCAGGAGTTGTGGCCCTCCCTCGGCCTCTACCTTGGCCTCTAACAATAGGGGTAGCAGCTCCTCTACCACCGAGTACAGCCATAGCACTCACCATCTGTGAGAGAATATTAGAAGATACTTAGCATAACATCGACTGCACGATAGGAGATGAAGAAAGAGAAATTTTCCTAACACCCTATAGCCTCTCGAAGATAAGTATGGACGTCTCCAGACCAATCCGCAAGACTCTACTAGGCCTGCTCATGGCTCGTGAGATCCATGTGAACCTAGTGCTTTGATACCAAGCAGCCAGAACCATAGATCCAATATAGACCGTGATGGCGCCCAACATCGTCGTTAGGCAAGCCATCAATAAACTATCAAATTAATTACTCATTTTATTGTTTTTCAAATCATGAATTTTGAATTAATAAAGAAACTAAGTGTAAAAGATCATGGTGATATAAGCATAAATAAGACATAAAAATGAATTGTAATAGTGTTAGGCAAAACCATAAACATCTACTAGAAATTCCCAAACACGGTGTCACAAGTGCACGGGCAATCTAGTAAAATATACAAACCCCTATAACTGTTGTCTGATATAAAATAGACAGAAATAGTAAATACAACAAGGAGGAGACTCCGAGTGAGGCTGATAGGAGCATGGGAGGTAGCTCACCACTAGGTCTCCGGATAAACATAAAGGGGATGCGCACCCGAATGGCCACCATATGTACATGCCTCAGAACATGCACACTTAGTGCAGAAGTATAGCATGAGTACGTAATCAATGCGTACCCAGTAAGTATCCAGTCTAACCTTGAAGAATAGTGACGAGGGGTCGACATCGACACTTACTAGTGGTCAATAAAAAAGTGCAAGAGTAGTAAATAGGCATGAAATAAAATAGTAACGATGGAATAAGAATCAATAAACAACGTGGTGTGATTTAAAAAAATATCAAATTAAAGTCCCTAAATATTGCATATCATTTCAACAAATAAGATCCATCAAGTAAGTATCAATTGTCAAGTCATGAAGGAAATATCAGGTATATTCGGACTCCTAGCGATATTACGCACGAGTTATGCCAGGTCGTACGGCTTGATCCATAATAATCGTGTACATAAATTACCGAGGTCGTATGGTCCGATCCATGGATGCATCTTGTTATATAAATATATTGCCAAGCGTTCCGCCCGATCCACAGTAATAGGGGAACTCCTTGGACTACAGGACATACGTTTACAACACCATGATAGGCACACGAAGGAGCATAATTTTCTATCTACAATTGTATATTCCGCCAAAACTCAAAGTAACAAAGCTCGGTCTAACATAATTCCTAATCAAATTTTAATCATAAATTCAAGTAACTAAACTAACAAGTTGGGTTCAAATACTACAAGTATTGCATGATATAGTCCTAAGTCTACTCATACATAAACAAGGTTTTAGCTATGTACGAACCCTTGTCACTTCATACATACAAAGCACCCATAATTATTAACAAATTACAATATAAACACCGACGGGGTTAATTCCCTCTTACAAGGTTAGGCAGAGACTTACCTTGCTTCCATGTACACTATTCGGCCCTTCAACCACACTAATTACCTCAAATCAATACCGAGCAATCCAAAACTAGCCAAAGGTCGTACAAACTAATCAATATATGCCGAAAAGTTCATAATTTAACTATTAAAGTAATTACCGTACCCAAATTTGGAAACTTCCTAAAAGTCAACCCCGGGCCACGTGCCCGATTTTCGAAAATTTTTGAAGATAAATATCACCCATAACGTTACGAACTCAAATATATAACTTCTACTCAACTCCGTAATCATTTTCGTGGTCTAATCCCATTTTTTACCAAACTCTAGGTTTCTCATCATAATCCCATAATTTCTATAATTTCTATGTTAAAATCTACCCATAATCTATATATTAAACTCACATTATGTAGGGATTACTTACCTTAAAATGTTGGATGAAAAATCTCTCTTCAAACGCTCCTAAATTGGCCAAGCAAATAAAAATGAGCCTAGGTCCCGGTTTTAAGACAAGCTTATGGCCAGTGGCCTCTTTGCGAATGCGACGGGACCATCGCAATCATGAGGGCTAGCCCAGCCAAAGCATCATGAACATGACCTGGCTTTTGCGGAACGCGAAGGGCAATGACCGACTGACCCCCCAAGTCCAGTCCCTTCTACGCGAACGTAGATCTCCTATCGCGAACGTGAAGGCCATAGGTTCTAAACCTTCGCGAACGCGACACAATGATCCCGAACACAATGATCAACACAACCCTGCCCCAAATCTTTCATCGTAAATGTGAGACCCCTCCGCGTTTGCGAAGAAGGAAACTAGCAGTATAAAATATGCTATTTTGGACTTAACTTCGGGTGGTCTTAAACACACCCGAGCCACCCGGTACCCCCTCCAAATGCACCAACAAGTTCATTAACATGATACAGAGCTGCTCGAAGCCTCGGAACATATAAAACAACATAAAATCTAAGAGTCACACCCTAAACCAAATGAATCAACTTATGGAATTCAAACTTCTTCAACTAGCTCTAAACACGATGAATTATATTAGAAAACTCATAATGATGCCAAATTTTACGCACAAGTCACAAATCACCATATGGACCTATTCCTAGGGTCGGAATACCAAACGGACATTGATAACACCAATTTCTACTTCAAACCAAATTTAAGAAACTCTAAAACCTTCAAAGCACCAAATTTCAACATTAAGCGCCGAAATGCTCTCGGATTACCCGAAACTCGATCTGAACACACGTCCAAGTCAAAAATAGGAAGTCGCCACCAGAATGAAATGCACGAACTTAGTAAACCGGTCCATAATAACCAATACTATGTCAAATTTCTTCAAGTTTTGTGGCAAGCCTTCCACAAAATCCATAGCGATGCACTCCCACTTCTACTCAGGTATCTCTAATATCTGAGTTAATCCACCCGGTTTCTCATGTTCATACTTCACCTATTGACAATTCAAACACCGAGATACATAAGCTACGATGTCTTTCTTTATTCTTCGCCACCAATAGTGTTGATTCAAGTCATAGTACATCTTTATGACACTTGGGTGTAATGAATAGCGCTAAACGGTGAGCCTCCTAGAGGATCAAATTTCTCAACCAATCAACATTTGGAACACAAATCCGACCTTGAAGACGCATGAAACCATCATCAAGAACCACAATTTCCTTAGCACCACCCCGCTGCACCGTATCTTTGTACACCAACAAGTGAGTATCATTAAACTGGCGAGCCTTGATACGCTCCAACAACGATGAATGTGCTACAATACAAGCAAGAACACGACTAGGCTCCTTAATATCCAATCCCACAAAGGAATTGGCCAAAGCCTGAACAACCATGGCTAGTGGCCTCTCTGCTACCTGCAAATATACCAAACTACCAATGCTCTCTGCCTTCCTACTCAATGCATCGGCCACAATATTGGCCTTCCCTAGATGATATAATATGGTGATATCGCAGTCTTTCAACAACTCTAACTGTCTCCGCTGCTGCAAAATAAGGTCCTTCGACTTGAAAATGTGTTGGAGACTCCGATGGTTGGTATAGACCTCACAATGAATGACGTACAAATAGTGCATCCAAATCCTCGGCGCGTGAACAATGGCTACCGACTCCAATTCATGAACAGGGTAATTCTTCTTATGAACCTTCAATTGTCGGGATGTGTAGGAAATCACCCTACCATCTTGCATCAATACCGCGCCAAGCCCAATGCACGGTGCATCACAATACACGATATAGGGTCCCAAACCTGTAGGCTACACCAACATTGGAGTTGTAGTCAAAACAATCTTGAGTTTCTGAAAGCTCAACTCACACTCGCCGGACCATCTGAAAAGAACACCCTTTTGGGTCAGCTTTGTCAATGGGGCTGAGATAGATGAAAACCCCTTCACGAACCGGCGATAATAACCCGCCAAACCCAAGAAGCTCCGAATCTCTGTAGCTGAAGTAGATCTAGGCCAGTTTTGAACTGCCTCAATCTTGTTAGGATCCACTTTATTGCCCTCAAATATACAACATGGTCCAAAAGGGAAACTGAGTCCAACCAGAACTCACACTTTGAAAACTTGGCATATAACTAACGATCTCTCAAAGTCTGAAGTACGATCCGCAGATGTTGCTCATGCTCCCCTCGACTGCAAGATTAAACTAAAATATCATCAATGAAGATGATCACAAAAGAATCTAGATATGGCTCTAACACCCGGTTCATAAAGTTTGCTGGAGCATTGATCAAGCCAGATGACATCATTAAGAACTCATAGTGAGCATACCCTAATCTTTAGCTGATGGTCTCCAGATCTCAAGTCAATTTTCAAAAACACCTTGGCACCCTGAAGATGATCAACTAAGTTATCAATCATCGGCAATGGATACTTGTCTTGATGGTGACCTTGTTCAACAGCCGATAATCTATACAAACCCTCATCGTTCCATCCTTCTTATTCTCCACAAACAACATAGGTGCACCCCAAGGCAAGATATTCGGTCTAATAAATCCCTTATCAAGCAAATCTTGCAACTGCTTCTTCGATTATTTTAACTCAACTGAGCCCATACGGTATGGTGCAGTAGAAATGGGATAAGTTCCTGAAACTAGATCAATGCAGAAGTCGATATCTTTTTCGGGTGGCATCCCAAACAAATCTTTAGGAAACAACTCTGGGAGCTCGCACACAACTGGTACTGAATCCATAGAAGAAACCTCCGCACTAGGATCAATGGATATAGGCCAAATATGCTAGACATCCCTTATCGATCATACGTTAAGCCTTCACATAAGAAATGACCCAGCTAGTGGAATGGACATGAGTCCCTATCCACTCCAAACGAGGCAACCTCGTCATGGCTAATGTCATAGTCTTGGCATGATAGTCTAAAATAGCATGATAAGGTGACAACCAATCCATGCCCAAGATCACAAAGTAAACAGAATGAACTTCTCCAAAAATAGCGAAGAGAAATAACTTTGTGAACTTGTCCAATCTCATCAACCCCTCAGAAGACATCGCAGGCCACTCCCCGGTCTATGTAGTCAAAATAGGTTGAGCCACTCCAACTGGCGGAACTACCGGAGCCTAATATCTGTGAGCCATCTGCTATGATGTGTGGGTAGCGGGAGTCTGAGCTCCTCCCCAACCTGAGAGATGGCTGGTGCCACCAGAAATGCACTGGTCAGGGCCACGCTCTCCATATGGCCCACTAAGAGGACTAGAGCATCTTGAAGTACCGGGTAGCAATAAACCCCTCTGGGACCTGAGCTGGTCTAACTAGAACGGCCTGAACAGGAACCTCCTCCTCCTGCTTCATCTGAGGCTCCGCAATAGGTGTTGTTGTACGTGTTCTAGGCTTAGCTCTGTCTCTGCCTCTGCCTCTAGCTCGACCTGTACCCCGGCTTATACCTCTGGTAGTGGAAGCAACTTGGGGCTTCGACTCCTGACACTCCGCAGATGTTGTGCGTGTCCTCACCATCTGCGACAGAACAAGAATGGAATGATGCAAACTTCAGTTACAGAATAAAATCACACGATAGAGAAAGAAAGAAGTAAATATCCTAAAGCCCTATTGCTTCTAAAAGATAAGTACAGACGTCTTCGTACTGATCCTCCAAACTCTACTAAGCTTGCTCATGACTCATGAGACCTAAGCAACCTAGTGCCCTGATACAAACTTGTCATGACCTAGATCCCAAATCGCGGGACCATGATGGCACCTAACATCCACTTTCTAGGCAAGCCAACATTAGTTAAAAAAATTAACCTTTTTAACAATTTAAAACAGGGTGATAACAGTTATTAATGACTATTAAAGCTATAATACATAAAATAAACCCACAATACAGCACGGTCTAGTCTCATCTCAGAAATCTGGAGTCACTAGTACATGAGCAACTAGAATACTACAAGTATGGTTTGAACGAAATACAACTGTTTGAAATGAAATAAACAGTAATGTCATAAATAGAAAGGGATATCAGGGACTACGAACGCCAACAACTCTACCTCAAGTCTCCGCTGTAGAAATGATCTGAGCAGAAGCACCACTAAACACAGTTGTGACCAACACCAGTATCTGCACAACAAGTGCGGAATAGCATGAGTACAACCGATCCAATGTACTCCATAAGTGTCGAGCCTAACCCCGACGAGGTAGTGACGAGGCTATGACAAAGACACCTACTAAGATCCTGTGCGGATATGTACGTAAAGCAACAAAAATAATAGATAGGGCATTTATCATAATAACAAGGAAAGAACGGGTAGAAAGGAAAGCACGACAAAAATGGCCAGTACAAATCACCAAGTAAACTCCTTCCAAAATAAATGACATTGCAACCAAATAAATCACAAAATCCGGAAATCAATTATAGCAATAGAACCAAAAAATGGCACCACATCACCCTATGTGATTTTACTCTCATCCTCCATATAAAAATGACATGATAAATGAAATGGCACGGCATCACACTTCATGCTTTTACTCTCTTCCCCACATGGTATGATAAATGATAATAAGAAATCAATTGCACGGCATCACCCTTCGTGCTTTAATCCTCACAATCTCTCAAATCAATGATAGTATATGCATATGAGGCACGGAAACACCCTTCATGCTTTTCACTCTTCCTCACGGAGCAACAGTAATAAACCAAGGTACCAATGCAAAGTGGGAAATTAATTTCACTTCAATCATAATGTTATGATGAACGAACTGAACTTTCAATATTTCACAACTTGAAAATAAACAATAAATACGAAGGTGAACAACTAGAGAAATAATAATCTAACTAAGGCATAGAAGAGATAGTCAATGCAACAACAGAATACAATTAAACAATTTCCACCCACATGCTTTAACCCAATGACAACACATATATACTTGTCACCTTATATATATGTCATCCCCACACATAATTCATGTAACATATAGACCATCATGTCCTAATTCCCTCAATTCAAAGTTAACCATGACACTTACCTCACTCCGCAATTAACTCAATGCTCAACCACTGCTTTTCCTTTAGAATTAGCACCCAAATCAATCAAATCTAGCCAAATATAGTTCAAATATTCAAAATAATCTTTAGCAACTACCCACGAGTGAAAAGTATTCAATCTTTAATGAATTTGAAAAAAGTCACCAAAAGTCAACCCCGCGCTCGCTTGGTCAAAACCCGAAACTCGGAATAAAACTCGATTACTCATTCACCCCGAGCTTGGCTATGTGATTTGTTTTGAAATCTGACATTAATTTGAGGTCTAAATCTCAAATTTTCAAGTCCCTAAATTCTACCCAAATCCTTAATTTCTATAATGGAAATCCTAGATTATGTTACACCCCATGTTTTCGTACGTAAAAGTACATTGTAAATCAATTGATGTAAGCTCAAAAATGAGATCATCTCTGAAAGTACATAAAGTAAGTTAATAATTTTACTTTGGAGGTTACAAATATTAAAAACCATGGATAACAAGTACCAAGAGGGTTGGAAGGCTTAAAAGCTAAACGAATTGAAGAAAATAAGTTTCGTCGAAAGTCGACAAGTTGGGAATGTTATAATGTGTACTTTTGGGGTGAGACTAGGGTGCTTAACATGATAATGAGGTTATGTAATGAGTTATTTTATTCATATAATAGTCGTGTGTTATGTTTTGAAGTCAAGCGAGTTGTGGAACAAAAGTTGGCAAAGTTCATCACAAGTTACATTCATAAATATGCTGAATCTAAGGTCAAATGTAGATGAGCTTTTCTCCCGTTTTACTTTGAATTATGGGGTGCTCCACCTACCAAATTTAAGATCTACGAGTGTAGTTTCTAGTGCATTAAACCTTTTGTCGATACGACATCGAAGTAGAGAGATATTCAAATTTTTGCAAGACAACGCAAGCAGCTCCCTTGGGACCCACAAAGACGATGTAAAACTCCAGCTTGTATATAAGTCAATTCTAAGTCGCTTTATCTCATTTTTCTCGATAAAAACAGTTCCTAAAGCCTCCTAGATTCTCTCCAATGGTTCCCCCATGATCCGAGAGTGAATACAAATATAAACCACGTAAGTTCGATGTAAAGAATATCGTCGTGACCATTAACTCCCTTTCCTTCTCATTGTGACGACTTAGGAAGTTACTTGGTGTTGTAGTGAGTTAAATATAGAGGGTTCGTGGTACATTTGAGGTAAATTCATCTTCCATAACCTAATCTTATGTTTGTACAAGTGTTGGGTTGAATTTTGCTGGAGGATTCTTGAAGAAACTAGTAACTATGAAACTTGAAGTTGAGCTATGTCGTGTGGGCTGTTTTTACATGTTTAAGATATCAAATGGAATTGTAAATATATGTATATCATAATGAGGATGAGGGGAAGTGAAGATGAAGACCATTGTGCTAGAACATGTTGAATTGGAGCTACAAAAGAGCCTATGAAGTTCAATAAGCACATAAGCTGTTCGATAAATGACTCAATGAACTTCCCTATAGAATATGAAGTCGATATTGATACCAATCCTTTGTATGATATAGATTATCATCTGTAAGAGGTGCGACAACTTGTGCAACAGTTGTAACTTCGTGGATAAGGTATGTTAAGGCTATCCCTTCTTTTCTTTTGGCATAATCTATATGATACAAACGAAACGAGAAAACTGACGAGCGCAAAACCGGTGTAAAAAACTTAGGCTCGCTAGTCGAATAAAGTATAAAATAGACTGTATCCACAGGGATTGGATTTAAATAGTGTTTTCGTTAAATTTTAGTTTAATTGCTATCCAAGATGATCAACAATTCAGATTTTTGTTATTTAAAACTAAAATTAACTAAGAGTCTAAACTATTGGCTAGTGACAATCGCAACAAGCGCAAGCAAAGAAGATATCAATGGGACAAAATAGGGGTTGATTGGATAGGTGCAAGATACTTGTCTGGGAATTAACTCTAGTTGATTCACTTCTAATATTCAAGTGAGTCTCTCGAATTCACTCAATTATAGTTCAAAAGTTCAGTAGAAACTACTCTCTCCATTAAGTGTAAACCTCACAATATAAACTAAGTTAAGCTCGGTGAAAATATGCAAGAATTCGCAGTGGATTGATCCTCAAGAGAACCTCTTTCGATTATTCTCCTAAATAGGTCTAATCAAAAATTCAACTAGCCTCTTTTGATTACTAAGAAGAATCAATAAATCCACCCAACAAGATAATGCAAAAACGTTATAAGTTATGCCTATTTCGATTACATTAACTAGTGAATATAGATACAATAATTAAAACACCCAAAACGATTCAATACATAAACTAGAGTTAATATCCACAAAAAATTCTCAAAACACCGAATCCATCAATCCCTAAAGAGGATTTACTCCATACATATGGAGAAATCCATGACACTTAAGTTTAAGTTAAAGGAAAGCATAAACAATCCAAACCCTTGTCTTGAGTGAGGATTGAATGGTGAAATCCTTGTGCTCTTACTTCTCCCACTTCTCCTTAGCCTCCTTAGGTCTAAATTATGTCAAAAAGTCCTCAAAATACCGTTTGGCAATGTATATATACCAAGTAGGGTCGGCCCCAAACAAACACACCTTCTCCTTCGCGAAATAGGACTCTTCTCGGAACAAGACGTGCGTGGCAGCGCACCTGAAGACTTGCTCGTGCATTTGGCCGTACATTTTGCATGGTACACTGCCTCAACTGCACACCCAGCGCACGCTCGTGCACCTGGTGGACGCTTGGCTCGATTCTTCGTTTCTCTCTTCGAATGCACTAGTGTCCGTTGATCCCCGAACGCAATCTCAACTAAATCATTAGGATTTTACTCAGACATTAAAGCTCCAAAATAGTTTGAATTCATCCCATAACATCTACATAGCTCGGAATCACTCCTACAAGGCAAAAAACACACAATTAGTGCAAAACACTAGCGATTAAAGCTCAAACTCAATTAAAGTGTAGTAAATTAGAGTGCGATAAGCGACTAAAACCCGAGATTATAGCCTACCATCAACACCCCACACTTAAACCATTGCTTTTCCTCGGCAATCAAACTACACTTTATAAAGACATGACCCTTTTAAACAATTCTCATAACTCATCATACCAAGAATATTTAAAATAGACTAAGCACAATAGTGTAACATCCTAGCCTCAACATTTGACTCGCAAGTGCCACGCATTATATATAACTCGCTCACTTACTCTAAGACAGATGTCAACGACATTACCTTTCCTTCATGAATCACGTGCCCTCACAACAAAAGAGAGTAGTTCCACACACAATCAAATTTAAGAACAATTAGGAACTTCAAATAGAAAGAATTTGCTCACTCTCAAAAACAACATTCATATGCCACAAAAGATGAACAATAGGCTTGCCTGTAATCTACTACTCCACTAATTGAGTTCATTCACTTTAATTGGTTGTAATGTAGGCTGTGGGACGGGTAGGATACATTTAGATATAAGAGTGTGACTACACCTCCCTAAGGGCTTTAATATATACATTTCATTCAAAACCCCACAAATTATGTCAAACCAAGACTCCACCTTCATATCAATATGCATTAACTCCTAACTTCTTTAAGCACAAATACACCAAGAGTTACCACTTATCAATGGACATTTTTCACAATCATACAATTAATCTATTTTTTCTTTCTTTGTTTTTTCTCAATTCAAGTGGATTTTACTTTTCCAAAACCAGTCAACCTTTTACTTATTTCATTAGTTCCACTCAAAAGCCAAACCAACCACCCCACACTTCAACTTTTACAAAGTTCATACAATTTCAAGTGCTCACAAGAGGTAAAAGGTTTAATAGACGGTCAATTCAAACAAAAGGGTAGGGCTTGTAATGTGGTTGCCAAAGAAATAGGATTACAGGCTCAACGAGGTTAACTATGATACATAACAATTTGGTGGGTAAACTGTATAGCTGGCTCAACCGAGACATGCCTATATCACTTCCCAGACTGAACAAAACTACCATTTCGCTTTTCAAACACATAGGGCAAGTTCTAGACATCAAATGCAATGCACCGAACAACACAAAACCTCAAACTCACATGGCACATAACTCACTCAGGATCAGATTATCAAGACACTCTAGTCAAAGCAGTTAAGCAAAGTTAAGATCATACAAATTTAGGTACTAATGCAAGAGTCAAAAACTGAGCCTAAGCGTTACAACTAAAGCATTCACTATTCTCAAGACAGAATAGAGTCAAGAGACATTGCTTTCATTTCAAATCATAGCACAAGGTTTCCTACTCCTAACACAAATAAAAAATAACTACACCTGGTTCAAACAAAATCCTTAAAAAAGAACCGCAGCACAAAGAAAAACCAAGGGGGAATTAATACACTAACTACAAAAGAAAATCTTTTTGTCTTTTTAGTTCGACTTTAATCCCTCAAGAAACCTGTTGGATGATATCCATCGTCAGGAAAAATCAAAAATTCTAAAATTTTTATGAAATTTTTTTTTCTATCAAACTACTAAGCTAACGAACAAAAACTAAGAGTAATATACATACATACATACAAATATCCCCCAGCCCATACTTTAAGTTGTGGCATGTCCCCATGACACACAATTAAAAGGTATAAGGTAGATGAAACTTCATGAATCTCTAGTCGTAGTCTGAGTCAAAATCGGGCTCCATTCTTCTCGCCCGAACTAGTTCACACATCCATACAGATAGCTTCTTCTCAGCCTTCTTGGGGTAAACCCACACTTGTCTTTCTCAGTCACTGGAGCCTTATCATTCATGCCTTTCACTCTCCATTCTACAGTTGCAGCTGGCTTCTCCTTTCTCGCCCCCATCTCCACGTTCGTCTCAAAAATCACTGTCTCCTCACCCACTCTAAGCATGAGCTTTTTATCATGTATGTCTAATATTGCTCTGCCCGTCGCTAAGAATATCCTTCGTAAGATAAGGGGGACCTCTTTGTTCTCCTCCATATTTACCACAATGAAATCTACAGGAAAAATCAAACTTATCTACCCAACTAAGACATCTTCAACTATCCCCTCAGGTATCAAAGTAGTTTGGTCGGCCAGCTGCAACGAAATTGGTGCGGACCTTACTCTCCAATCTCATGATCCAGCTTCCTGCAAATAGACAAAGGCATTAAATTAATTGAGGCACTAGAATCACATAAAGATTTATCAAAATTAAGAGTGTCTAACGAGCAAGGTATAGTAAAACTCCCCAGATCTCCACAGTTTTGTGGGAGTTTGTATTGCAAGATTGCGTTGCACTGCTCGGTGAGCTTGACCACTGATGTCTCCTAGATCTTCCTTTTCTTTGTATGGATTTCCTTCAAGAATTTTGCATAAGCTGGAATTTGTGAGAGAACCTCTATAAATGGCAAGTTTACATTAACCTGTCTCAGTATATCTAAGAATCTCTCAAACTTCTTGTCCAGCTTTTCTCTAAATAATTTTTGGGGAAAAGGTAGAGCAGGCATATGCTCGCTCTCATTAGATTCCTCCCTTCTTGAAGTTTCTTCCTTCTTCTTTTTCTCAACTTCCTTCTTGCCTTTCTTCTTCTTATCGATTACTTTTTCCAGCTGGTCCCCATTTTCTTTTTTATGTACACTCTCTTTTTGGACCGAAGTGTGTTCCTTCAACATTTGCTCGCTTCTCAAAATCACAGCATTTACCGTCTCTTTGCGGTTTCTCTCAGTGGCAGCCGGTAGAGTACCTGGGATTCTTTCAGACAATAAAGTTGCAATTCGTCCCACTTGCTTCTCCAAATTCCTCAAACCAGTGCCAAGTTTTTTGATAGCTGTCCCATGAGCATCTAACCTCTCATCTGTCTTGACAATACTTGACTTCATTAAATCTTCTAGCCCAGGCTTAGTGGAATGTTGAGGTTGGAATTGCGGCCTCGGCTGATTCACAAAACTAGGAGCTCCTTGTCCTTGAAATTTGGGATTGTTTTATTGCAATGCATTTGCTGTACCTCCAAGTGAACTCCATGAAAAATCGAGGTGCTTCTGACCCATTGCGTTGAAGTTATAATTCCCAACAGCATTAACTTCCTCCATTGAGGTTTGACACACATGAGTAGGGTGTCCTCTTCCATATATATCGCACGCTAAGGTTAGCTTCCTTATTTCCTTTGCCATGGCATCAAGCTGTACCTGCACAGATGTGTTAGCGTCAACTTGGTGAACACCAGTTGTTCTTCTTCTTTCAGCAACTTCAGAGAGCCACTGATTTGCATCCTCAGATAACTCATCTAGAATTGTGACTATCTCCTCTGGAGTCTTTTTCATCAACGGACATCCAGCTGTATTGCTCAATGCTCTGCATGAGGTTGGTGTCAATCCATCCCAAAAATCCTGGAGTTGAATCCAGATTTCTATTCCACTATGCTGACATTTACGCACTATCTCTTTGAATCTCTCCCAAGCTTCAAACATAGTTTCAATCTCGTTCTGACAGAAGTTATGAATTTCCTTTCTAAACTTGCCCATCTTAGCTGATGAGAAATATTTGTCAAGAAATATTCTGGTCATCCCATCCCATGTTCTAATCGGTCCATTAGACAAGCTTCGAAGCTAGTGTTTTGCATCGTCTTTGAGTGTGGAATGCTCTTAAGTAACTTGCATCTTGTGACACACCATCGTATTGAAAGATGTTCATAATCTCCTCGAAGTCCATCAGATGATTGTTTGGATCTTCGTTCATCGTTCCTCTGAAGACGCAACTGTTTTGAAGAGTTTGGAGCAATCATTGCTTCAGCTCAAAATTGTTAGCCGCAATTGGAGGTGGTCTCACACTCGATAAG
This sequence comes from Nicotiana obtusifolia, assembly GCA_002018475.1. Lineage (NCBI taxonomy): Eukaryota > Viridiplantae > Streptophyta > Magnoliopsida > Solanales > Solanaceae > Nicotiana > Nicotiana obtusifolia. The sequence continues at coordinate 127,649 of MCJB01028402.1, forward strand.
CCTTGGTTGTAGACCGGTCTAGCATAATCGCCAAGTGGTCTCCCAACACCGGGAGCTATATTTTTGATTTGGTCTGCACCACAGGTCCATTATGAGAGGTTCTTCGAGCCCTCTCCTCTTCATAGGCAAGTTGTGCATTTCGAAGAGCTGTCTCCTCAGCATCTCTTGTAGCTTTTTCTCTTTGCCGGGCTGCCTCTCTTGCAGCCAAATCAACATTATCCTTGTCTCCCGCCGTAACTTCTTTGATCCAGGATTGCCCATCCTTCTCTGTATTCTCAGGGAGCTTTATTTCCTTCCTCAGCTGTCACAGTTTCTTCTCAATTTCTAGATTGTAAGGTAGCACTTGTTTCCCAGAGGATCGATAAATGCACCAATCTAACCTGTAGCCTGCGCACAATCAAGGAACACCAAACGTAAAAAGAGAAAAATAAAATAAAAAGAAAAAATTCCTGAATTAACACTACAAACTATTTCAAACACTATTGATTGCCAATCCCCGGCAATGGCGCCAAAATTGACGAGCGCAAAACCGGTGAAGAAAACTTAGGCTCGCTAGTAAAATATAGTATAGAAAATATTGTATCCACAGGGATTGGATTTAAATAGTGTTTTCGCAGCTTCTAGTTTAGTTGCTATCCAAGATGATCAACAATTCAGATTTGTGTGATTTAAAACTAAAATTAACTAAGAGTCTAAACTATTGGCTGATGACAATCGCAACAAGTGTAAGCAAAGAAGACGTCAATCGGAGAAAATAGGGGTTGATTGGATAGATGCAAGATACTTGTCTGGGAATTAACTCTAGTTGATTCACTTTAAAGGTTCAAGTGAGACTCTCGAATTCACTCAATTAAAGTTCAAACGCTCAGTAGAAGCTCCTCTCTCGATTCAGTGTCAACCTCACAATATAAACTAAGTTAAGCTCGGTGAAAATATGCAAGGATTCGTAGTGGATTGATCCTTAGGAGAACCTTTTTCGATTATTCTCCTAATTAGGTCTACACAATAATTCAACTAGCCTCTTTTGATTACTAAGAAGAATCAATAAATCCACCCAACAAGATAATGCAAAAACGTTACAAGTTATGCCTCTTTCGGTTACATTAACTAGTGAATATAGATGCAACAATTAAAACACCCAAAACGATTCAATACATAAAGTAAAGTTAATATCCACAAACAATTCTCAAAACACCGAATCCATCAATCCCTAAAGAGGAATTACTCCATACATATGGATAAATTCATCACAATTAAGTTTAAGTTAAAGGAAAACATAAACAATCCAAACCTTTGTCTTGAGTGAGGATTGAATGATGAAATCCTTGTGCTCTTGCTTCTCCCACTTCTCCTTAGCCTCCTTAGGCCTAAATTATGTCAAAAGTCCTCCGAATACCGTTTTTCCATCTATACAAACCAAGTATGGCCGGGCCCAAACAAATACACCTTCTCCTTCGCGAAATAGGACTCTTTCCGGAACAGGACTTGCGTGGCCGCGCACCTGGAGACGTGCTTGTGCATTTGGCCGCGCATTTTGCATGGTACACTACCTCAAATGCGCGCCCAGTGCCCTCACATGCACCTGGGTGACGCCTGGCTTGATTCTTCATTTCTCTCTTTGAATGCACTAGTGTCTATTGATCCCCGAACTCGATCCCAACTAAATGCTTGGGCTTTTACTCAGACTTTAAAGCTCCAAAATAGCGTGAATTCATCCCATAACATCTACATAGATCGGAATCACACCTACAAGGCATAAAACACACAATTAGTGCAAAACACTAGCGATTAAAGCTCAAACATAATTAACGTGTAGTAAATTAAAGTGCGATAAGTGACTAAAACCCGAGATTATAGCCTACCATCACAAACACGCAAATTTCACAAATGACTATATTCTTAGAAGTAGTAGGGTTGTCTATGTTCTTGATTCCTCGTATATCCTATTATTATATGGTATGTTCATGTGTCTCAGAAAATACGTAAATTGATAAAGTTTATTTCATGATATTAAACGAAGACATATTGATCTTAGACATTCAGAGAGATCATATTGACTTACTTCATTATGCATTGCATTCATTTATACATGTACATTGGCCCATGACTAGATGGCATTATATACACGTATATTATATGTATACGGGATATGGGGAAAGGTTACCACGTTATATACGCACTACCACCTGATCAGCTATCATACATTGATGATTTCGCCCACTATGGCCGATATGACATGATGGGATGCCCTCATAGACTTGATGATGTTATGTTCGCATATACCTATGCATGATATGACATTTATACGCATATACATGGCACCATAATAGTTTCATGATTCACTGAGCTATTCAGACTTACAGGTTGAGTCCTTTACTCCAAGTTTGTTTCATGTCTTTTACATATTGCTTTTCATGCCTTACATACTCAGTATTTTATTTGTACTGAAGTCCCTTTTGCCTGGGGACGCTACGTTTCATGCCCGTAGGTCCCCGTAGATAGGTTGACAGTCCTCCTAGTAGACTCTCAGCTCAGCGAAAGGTGTTGGTGCACTCCACTTGCTCCGGAGTTGCCTATTTGGTCAGTATGCTTTGAATATCTATTGATTGGTATGGCCTGTCCCGACCTTTATGACGTTTATGTACTCTTAGAGGCTTGTAGACAGATCTCATTCATATGAAAGATTGTATGGCCTTGTTAGCCTATGTTTTGAGTATACAAGTGATCATTTTGGTCTTATAGGCCCGTATGTCACATATATAAGTTTATATTTCATGTTGGTTCTTTCGATGACGAGTATTTCCTTATGTTTTATTCTGGTTATATCTTGACGGCCCTTTTGGCCCATTTACCCATGATGGTACGATAAGAAAGATACATTACATTGGTACTCGGTTAGGTAAGGCACCGGGTGCTCATCGCGGCCCATCGGTTTGGGTCGTGACGAAACTTTGTATCAGAGTAGTTCTATCCTAGGGAGTCTACAAGCCGTGTCTAGCAGAGTCTTGTTTATCGGTGTGGTCTGCACCACACTTATAAGCAGGAGGCTACAGGGCATTACAGGGCATTTAGGACTATAACTCTTTCTTCTTACTCTAGATCGTCTGGTAGAGCTCAGTTGTAAGAATTCAAACTCCTAAATTCTATTTTATTCGTAATACAACGATACCTACATCCAGAAAGATAGTTGGTAAGAGATTGAATTTGGTTGTGGAAGAGTTGAGTCAGAGGAACCCAATTTTGCATCATGCTTAAGATGAGTAAATGTGAGCTCTTCAGTAGATCATGTCTGTACTAAGACGTGTATGCTTCTTGATAAGGATTCCTAAGGCATGAATATCTATACAACTATACGGTAAAAAGCAACAAGAGAATCAGATTGTAGATACAAGTTTCAATATGTAAAAGAAGCAAGGCGAAAAAGGGTACGAGGTAACTAGTTAGTGAAGATTATCAGTATTTACAATTCTGCTGAGAAATATAAGTATTCTGAGTTACCTTCAACAGTAACAAAGATACATACAATTGGCCACACCCATCTCAGTTATGCCCTATGGGAGCTAACAGATATAGTTTAAGAGAAGGATGGCATATCAAGATCCAGCTGGAGTTAGAGTAAGCCAAAATGGTGGATGGATTGTTAGCGTTAGCTAACATTTCTGAAGGATATTGCAAACATGGTAATATTTCTACTTGTGAGACACCCAGATGGTGCACTCTAGAATAGTACAGTCAGATATGGATACTAGAACATTCAGGAATTTCAGAAGATATTCAGTGAAATCCTAAAAGAGATAAATATTTACCTTAGTACGACTCCTGCCCCTAGTAAATAGAGAATGTTAGGCGACCGGAAGAGCCAGTGAGATCGAGCAAGGGGAGCTAAAAGTGAATGAACGTTTTGTTGAAGTTTTTAGAATAAAATGACAGAAAGAAATATTGGCCGGAGAATAAGAAGAGAGTAAAAGAAGCATTATGAGTAAGGTGGGATAAATGGGTGATAACTGTAAATCAAAATATGATAGAATGATAGAGTCTATAGTCAAGTGAAGGAAACGACAAGAGGTGACAGGCTTTGAGACAATAAAACTGTATAAGCCATAAAGTCATACCCTCATTTTGAGAAATGAGTTGGTGACTCGAACGCGATTACCAGAAGGGTAAGTTAGACCCCTGGAGTAATAGAAATAAGTATGGACTAGTGAACAAGATAAATTGAACATGAATTAGGGACCGAAGGATTTGACAATAGTCGGCATCGTGAGAATTTCAGAGATAGCGTTCCAGCAATAATAGGATGGACAACAAAAGAATAACCTTTAACGTTCATTCAGGAAGACGCTTCCCTAAAGCAAGCACTATGAGTAGAGTTAAGCTTAAGGGACTAAGTGTGACAGTTATACTAGGTGTCACCCTCGTGAGTAAGAAATTTCGTTATCCCTGGTACAGAAGGGTTACCGCAAGGCGAGTAAGAGTCAGTGAAGATGTGAAAGACGCCAAAGATGAAGAGAGGGGGGAATATGGTGTGGTATGGTATTAAGTAAGAGTTATATGGTTCAGGTAACTACGGAATAGCAAGGGAAGAATGTGGTAAAAAGGAGAAAGGAATGAGATTGCATTTATTTAGATTCTACAAATATATTACGACTCTAGAACATTATGCAAGCACGACGTCACCGATACGCTCAAAATACACTTTAATAAATAGTGTAAAGCGGTCGATGTCAAATATAATAATCCAACAAGGTTGGGGTCGAATCCCACAGGGAATAGGTGTGAAAAGGTTACTTGACTAGTGTGTTACTCAACTAAAATCGTAATTCTATCCAGTTAACCGGAACAAGAGTATGAATTGAGTTTGGTTTTAGATAAAGGCTAATTGAAATGTTGAGAATGTAAATAATTTGATTAAAGAAACCAAGGTTGTGTCCCCATTAATGAAGTGTAATGCTATCGGTGTCAATATGATATATTTCTAACGGAAGATTCTTTTTGATATGCAAATGATGTCTAAGTGACTACCCAATATTTTTCAATAGGTAGGTAGTATTTCCTCTTTATGATTTTTCCAAATATAAAAGAGTTGAAATTAAGAACAATCAATTTATGCCAAATAAAACCCACTTATTCCTAAGTGATTTTATTAAACAAGTTTTAAAGCCTTGAGTCTTTGATATTTACTTCTACCAAATTCTACCCCACTTTCCCAAGCAAAGATAAAATTTAATGGCGCTTGTTAATGTTTGAAACTACCAACAATAAATGAACAATGCCAAGTAAATAAATATCAACCAACCGTTATATATATATATTCAATGTTAAACACTCATTAACATAACACCCATTTAGGGTCCACAACCTTAGTATTTAAAATTCGCTACTCATACTAAAATCTGAAAATAAGAGAATATTAAATGCCATAAAGCTTACAAAGTGAAAGATTCTTGACCCAAAAGCTTCCAAAAGAAAGGAATATTAATGCCTTGTATTGTAGCTTCAAAGTCTGACAACATAGCCCCCACAAAACCGTAATAGACCTATTTATAGAGGCCCAAAAATCGAGATAAAATTCGGACCAATCTGCCCTGAAGTTGAATATGCGACCGCATTTCTGTCGCATAACAGACATGTGGTCCGCATTTTTGACATGTCTATCACAGATTGTAACCCTAGTTTCGCCTTTACCGCATTCATGGTTTGCGGTCCGTTGTAGAAATGCGACCGCATCTTTATCGCATTTTCTTCCTTCAGTAGACTTCATGTTTGGTTTGCGGTTACTTCTGCGGCTCGCAAACACGTTATGCGATCGCAGAAGAGACCGCATTTTTGACATTGAATTTGCCCAGAATTCTGTTTTGGTCTGCGATCTCTGTGTGCAATATGTAGCTCGTAGACAAGTTATGCGATCGCAGATGAGACCGCATTTTTGACGTTGAACTTTGCCAAGAAGTCTGTCTTGATCTGCGATCTTGGTGTGAAGTATGCAGCTAGCATGTGGTATTTGCGATAGCATATCCACATCTACGATGTTTTGTTTTTTGCTCTTTTCTTGTCTTTTTGTGGCTTTTTGAACTCTTTTCCATGCTCTTAGGTCCTTACACCTCATACACTGCAAAAATAATAAAATTACATAAGTACCTAGGGAAATTGCATTTAAAACAAGTTAAAATCTAAGCAATTAGTATCAAAATGTGCCGAAATTCTCGGTACATCAACACCCCCAACTTAAACTCTTGCTTGTCCTCAAGCAACTAAGATCACACTATCCTATTCTAGACTCCATCTACAAGACATGAAACAATAGTGACCATGGACGGTGTTTGTTGTTACTATTTCAAGCATGCATCTTCGAATGTTTTACCCTTCCTGAATCATTGGTATATTCAAGGAAAACTAATCAACTTGTGAACTTTGAGCCTCAGACAATGTGACTAAATGCTACCCTCAGCTGAGTGCACTTGCGTTTTACTCAAAAACTCAACTTTTGTTCAACCTCGCAGTTCATGTGCCCTCACTAGAAAGGAAGTCCCAAAATCACAATATTTACAATGACAACAAAAGGGGACTAATTCAAAAATACACTCACTCTCAGAAAAGAATTTTAAGTGTTACCACATACCATACCATAGGCTTGCGCTTATTTTAATTCGTCGCTTAATTCTAAGAACGCTCGGTTGGAGATCCCATAAGGACTTTTTAGGCTTGTAATGTAGGTTTAGGGAAGGGTCGGATAAGTATTTAGATATAAGTGACTACATCCTCCTAACACTAATCACATTTTCTTTTCTTTTTACACTTTGTTTCTTTTCAAACCCCATAGCCATATTGGCATCTAGTTCCCCATATGGAACCACCTTAAATACCTCTCTAATTTTCTTCAAGGCTCCATAATTATATATATATACACATATATTTATTTTTCTTCTTCTTCTTTTTTTATTTTTATTTTGGAGCTTGCATAATTTCATATGAGCACTTTGAGGTATATGCTCCTACACTCAATGTACAACCTTACCCATTTCCACTTCGACACCACACCCCCAACTTAGGCTTTTAGCCTAATTCTCAATGTTCAAGGAGGAACGGGTTCAAAAGAGGTAATTATTTTACAAAAGGAAAAAGTTTGTAGTGAGGTAGCCAAGAAAAGGTGAAAGGCTCGAATAGGGTACTTGTGATATTATTTATGCAATGTTAGGCTTGAAAGGCTAAAGAGGTTTCGCAAATAAAACAAAGAATGTCTAAGATCATCCCTCCAACTAAGTATAATTATTATAAGCATCGAAAAACCAACCGGGCAAGTTCTAGATGGCAGAAGCAAACACAAGAATTATCTACACAAAGAACTCACACACATCGCACACAAACTGTTTGGTTCACATAGTTTAAAGCCCTGGAGTCAACATTTGGCAACTCAAAGCTTTCATCATATATAAATACATAACTCTAGGTAGATGTAGAGTCACAGAGCGAGCCTCAAGTTCACACAGTTAATCTTTTGAAAGGGTATAGGCTATGTACAGACACACATGCTTGAGACTAGACAATTACACCAGCCCGGTCAACATGTTTCATTCTACTATCCTGGTTCTACTATTACACCCTTAAAAAGAACCCGGCAAAGAAAAAACAATTGGAATTTATTTCTAATTACTAAAGATGGAAAACTATCTACTAGCTTTTAAAGACAACTTATGTACGAAAATCACAAAGCACCAATATATACTACAGTTGCTAATGTCGCAAAAGTACAAACAAGGCTACCACCCCCAACCAAAAGCCTGCATTATCCCCAATGCATAAGAACATAAAGTAGAGTTGAAGGGGCTCCCTGGGGCGCACTAAGCACTATGGGAGTCGGTAGCCGGCTGACCCTCTGATGCTGAAGGAGGGATCTCTGACTGGTCGGGAACTAGAGCTGGGGCCTGTGAGCTGCTAGCCTCGCCCGCTGATGGCTGAGTGGCCGATGAGTCTGCAGGGGCGGCCAAATCTGCTAGCGAATGTTCTGTCGCCCTCTAAATGTTTGCTTGCTCCTCATCCTCCACTGTAGGAGCAGCAATCTGCTTGCCCTTCTCTTGAGGGTCATCATCCTCTGAGGACCATGAATCATCCTCATCTGCCTCCTCGCCCTCTGACTCTGAAGAATGTTAGGAAGTCTCCTCGTCATGAATATCAACACGTACAGGAGGAGCTGGAGGTTCGGACATCCTGGCAGTCTGAGGTGCAATGTCTGCCATCAGAGTCGTGAAATCAAGGCCCAAGTCTGGTGCAGCTGTGTCTGCTCCCTGCTCACCATCCTTGGGCAGGAGGGATGATAGGTCGAACTCCAAATTTTGCATCTTGTGGAGCTCGGTCTTCATAGAAGCAACCTCCTTCCGTAGCTGAGGCAAACCCCTAACCTTACCGCGCTCTATCCTTTCAACCCTTAACTCAAGCTGGTGCAAGCGATCCCCATACAGTCTTTGTTGTTGTTGGAAAGCTGTCACTGAAGTTTGTATAGGAGTCAGGGCTTGTTTGATGAGGTTGGGCAAGGTCTTCAAGAGCTGGTCTACCTTGGCATTGGCATGCTGGGCAATGAGACCAAGCCTCGAGAGGGCTGGCAGTGCAGACGAAGGCTGACCGGTAGTGGACTGAGAGGCAGGCTCTGAAGCAGAAGTGGATGCCTCTGGAACCTGAGGAGGCATAGGAGTATGGGAGTCGGGATCCTGAATTGGAGTCTCTGGTGGGGCAGCAGCATCACTAATACGCATGATGTCTATGTCCCTCGTTTTCTTCCCAGTCTTGTCAGAGTGTTGCATGAGAGGAACTTTCATAGCTTTACAGAGGGCTGTGATCAAGCACGGAAATGGAAGCGAGGTAGCACACTGCGTTGCCCGGATTCCGATCTCTTGGAAGATCAAAGTTCCCACATCAATCTTGATGCCGGCCATGATACATGCAATGAGGAGAGCTTTCTCAATGCCTATATCAGTCTCGTTACGGGACGGTATCAAGAGGGAGGTAACAAAGCTAAGCCAGAATCGACCCTCCCTTGTGAGATCCTCCTTGTATATCTTGGTTGATCCAAGCAGGGGTACGCTTTGCTATCACCGACGCAATCCACCCACGCTCATTTTTCCTATTTGCATACTGGGCATCGTACTCAGCTATGCCTATTTGACAGTCGGGGAAATATACCTCATTAATCTCCTCACTGTTGCACAACACACTATTCCCCCGAACAAGTACGATGCCAGTAAAAATTCTATTGTGTTTGTGGTGCGCCGTCCTGGAGGCTCCATAAAATGCATAGAATTCACGGACCAGGGACTCATTATACTCCGTAGGGGCCTCAGTAAAGCACTCCTATTTTCTTGCTTTTATATTGTCGATGATGTGGGGGTACTGTTCTTGTAGCCCGTTCAAGCTCAACTGCTTCTCACCCAAGATTTTTCTTTTGGTGAGTCCTTCTCTGTATAGTTACCTGGAGCCTTCAACCCTAAATCGGAGGTTAAAGTCATCTCCGTGTTTTCTTCTAGCCTCGGCCTGTAGATTGACTTAGGGCAAGAGTTCCTCCTCATCAGACTGGGAGGTGCTTGGCACATTGGCTTCTGTTCATAAACGTTTTGCCTGTGATGTGTGACGACCGAAAAGTGCCCTTTTATTGGCTGCATGCTTTTGGGGAGCCATATCTGTACAAGGATGAAATGTGAGCAACATTGTAGGCAACAGTGAAAAAGAAAACAGAAGAAATCAAAGAAAAAGCAAACAAATGCGACATGGTTTGCTGTCGCATAACCACTATGCGGACCGCAAACTTGTCGCAATCTTGACTGTGCAGTACTGGACCTCAGTCTGCAATGGGTTATGCTATCGCATAACCACTATGCGAACCGCATAACCATCGCAGAATTTACGCACACACACAAAATAAAATAACAAAATGCGATCGCAAAACCCACCGCAAAGTGGGAACTGCGATCGCAAACAACCGCAGATAGCAAGGTTTTAACTAGGTGTTCTGTTTCAGTTTGCGGTGCCTTTGCGGTTCGCATATTAATTATGCGATCGCAAATGGCACAACATTTCATCATCGTCTTCAGGAGACTAGGGTTTAAGGATGCGGCCAAAATGTGAACCACATTCTAATTTTGCGGGCCGCAAATGCCTTCGTTCTCACGATTCAGTCCATCCCCCAACACTGGCAGTCCTATGTCTCTCTACCCAACACCCCGGAAACAACCATGAACAGAGAAAATCAAAAATGCAAAACGAAAATAAAGAAAGCCACAGAAAAGATAGAAGTGAACTTGAGGAGATCGAGACACATACCAATGAAGAAGAGTACGAGAAGTATGGAGATTTTGAACGGTATTCATCCTTGGTACGATTCGATCTCTGTTTGCCTCTGGTCGTTCCTTTTTCTCTTCCTTTTTTCTGTTCGTTTTTCATTTTTTTTATGTTGTTTTGTGTTGTTTTGAAGGAGTGAAATATGAGAGAATGCGATGACGTACCAGGCGCTTTTGTGATGAGAAAGTCACCGCATAACACACTATGCGACCGCATACGTGTTACGCGGTGGGTTCTGCTGAAGGGGTAACAATGCGAAGCATAATGCGATCGCATAATGTAAATGCAGTCCGCAAAGTGAATTACCTTGTCGCATTTTGGTCAACAATTTTAGCCAAACTTACTTCTTCAGTTTGCAACTTAAATGCGGTCCGCATAGTGAAAATGCGACCGCATCTGTGCAGCGAACTTCACGCAGTGGTTTTTCTTCCCTTTTTATGCATTCCTTCCCAGTATTGTGGTCTTTTGAATCCCCTGCACTCTAACACACTTTTCAAATTGCTCAAGTAAATCTATAAATTTAAAGAACAAAAACAAAAATAAATGTTACCACACATGGGTTGCCTCCCATGAAGCACTTGATTTAACGTCGCGGCAAGACGAAGTTGGGACTCCTTTGAAGTCACTCAATAGTCGGGCACGAACCATCTTTGAGAGCCAGCTGCTCCACCAAATGCTTTTCGCCAGTTGTGCCCAAGTAGTATTTTACTCTTTGTCCATTTACTTTGAAAGTCCGGATCCCATCTTCTGATGCTAGTTCCACAGCTCCAAAAGGAGATACATCGACTACTTTGAATGGACCAGACCATTTCGATTTGAGCTTGCCCGGAAATAACTTGAGTCTGGAGTTAAAGAGCAATACCAAGTCACCCGACTTGAACTCTCTTTTCAAGATCTTCTTGTCATGGACGAACTTCATCCTCTCTCTGTACACAGCTGCACTTTCATAAGCATGGAAACAGAATTCCTCCATTTCATTAAGTTGTGTTAACCTCAAAGTTGCAGCTTCAGCCCAGTCCAAGTTCAACCTTTTCAATGCCCACATAGCCTTGTGCTCCAATTCCACGGCCAAATGGCAAGCTTTTCCAAAAACTAACCGATAAGGAGAAGTACCAATAGGAGTCTTGTACGCCGTGCGGTACGCCCACAATGCGTCATCTAGCTTCCTTGACCAGTCGATCATGTTTGCATTAACAGTCTTTGCTAGAATGTTCTTGATCTCCTGGTTGGAAACCTCAACTTAACCACTTGATTGCGGATGATAAGGTGTGGTTACCTTGTGCTTGACGCCACATTTTTCAGGTAGAACCTTGAAGGCCTTGTTACAGAAATGAGACCCCCCATCACTAAGAATGGCTCTAGGAGTGCCAAACCGAGTGAAGATGTTCTTCTTCAAGAATGTGGTCACACTGATGCCTCGTTGTTTTGTAAGGCGATCGCTTTAACCCATTTGGACACGTAGTCCACAGCCACCAAAATGTATTTCATCCCGCATGAGCTTACAAAGGGACCCATGAAATCAATTCCCCACACGTCGAAGATTTCTATCTCCATCACAAAGTGCATTGGCATTTCATGCCTCTTGGAGATTGGACCTTGTCTTTGACATTGGTCACAAGCCTTGACCATTTGATTGGCATCATGATAGATTGAAGGCCAATAGTAACCACATTCAAGAACCTTTGCCGCTGTTCGATTTCCTCCATGATGACCCCCAACTAGTGAGTCGTGGCATGCCTTTAGAATTGGCATAACCTCTTCTTCCGGAACACACCTTCTGATAATATTGTCCGCACAAACACAGAACAAAAAAGGCTCCTCCCAATAGTAGTTCCGGCAGTCTCTCAAGAACTTCTTCTTTTAATAGGATTCCAATCCGTCTGGAATAAGGTCACTAACTAAATAGTTAGCAATATCGGCATACCAAGGAGCAAAAGTGCTAGATAGTGCCAATATGTGTTCATCCGGGAATGCATCGTTGATTTCAAGATCTCCCTTTGGTCTCCCTGCTTCTTCAACCCTTGAAAATTGATCGGCCACTTGATTTTGAGTTCCCTTGTGATCCTTGACTTCAAAGTCGAACTCTTGCAGCAACAAGACCCATCGAATCAACCGAGGCTTTGCATCCTTCTTTTCCATAAGATAGAGAAGAGCCGCATGATCTGTGTACGCTATTACCTTGGATCCCAACAAATAAGCCCCGGAACTTCTCAAAGGCATAGACAATGGCCAGAAGTTCTTGCTCAGTCACCGTGTAATTCATTTGTGCCCCATTGAGTGTTTTACTGGCATAGTAGATCGGGTGAAGAACCTTGTTGTGACGTTGGCCAAGCATTGCCCCAATGACTACACCACTGGCGTCACACATGAGCTAGAAAGGAAGGGACCAATCGGGTGTGACAATGATAGGTGTCGTGGTGAGCCTTTGCTTCAACTCCTCAAAGGCTTTGAGGCATTTTTCATCAAACACAAATTTGGCATCCTTCTCAAGGAGTTTGCACATAGGATTTGCAATCTTGGAGAAATCCTTGATGAAGCGCCTATAGAAACTGGCATGCCCTAAGAAACTTCGAACACCCTTAACGGAAGTAGGTGGAGGAAGCTTAGAAATAAACTCTATCTTTGCCCGGTCAACCTCTATGCCTTGCTTTGAAATTTTATGCCCCAACACAATGCCTTCATCTACCATGAAGTGACATTTCTCCCAATTGAGCACAAGGTTGGTCTCTTCACATCTCTTGAGCACTTGTCTAAGATTGTTGACAATGCTCAAAAGACTCACCTACCACCGAGAAATCGTCCATGAAGACTTCTAAAAAATCCTCTACCATGTCGGAGAAGATGGACATCATGCATCTTTGAAAAGTAGCAGGAGCGTTGCATAAACCGAATGGCATCCAGCTAAAAGAAAACGTTCCATAGGGACAAGTGAATGTCGTCTTCTCTTGATCCTCCAATGCTATGTTGATTTGATTGTATCCGAAATATCCATCAAGGAAACAATAGAATGACTTTCCCGCTAGCCGATCAAGCATTTGATCAATAAAAGGCATAGGGAAATGGTCCTTTCATGTGGCACTATTGAGTTTCCTATAATCCATACACACCCTCCAGCCGGTCACCGTTCTTGTTGGGATAAGCTCATTTTTCTCATTTTCAATTACGGTCATGCCTCCCTTTTTCGGAACACATTGCATCGGGCTCACCCAAGAACTATCGGCAATGGGGTAGACTACCCCGGCATCCAACCATTTGATGATTTCTTTCTTTACCACCTCTTGCATTGACGGGTTCAACCGTCGTTGATGTTCCACACTCGGTTTGGTCCCACTTTCCAATTGGATTTTATGCTCACAAATTCCCGCAGGGATCCCACGAATGTCCGCAATTGTCCATCCAATGACTTGCCTATGCTCCTTCAAGACTTTCAACAATTGTTCCACCTGCACATCATTTAACAAAGAAGAAACGATTACCGGTAAAGTATCATTTGAGCCAAGAAATTTATACCTCAAGTGCGGAGGAAGTGGTTTGAGCTCTAGTTATGGTGGCTCAATAATAGATGGCTTTGCGGGAGGTGTGGATCTAATCTCCAAGTCGAGAGAGAGCTTTGCCGGAGCATAAGTGTAAGAACCACGCCCCTCCAATCCATTTAACGACTCCATAAAACCCTCCATATCCTCACCATCAAAGTTCACCAAAATAGCCGCCAATGCTTCACCGAGGCATTGTTCTTCCATTTGCATTTCAACCGCATCTTCCACCTCATCAACAATATTAATCACCAAAATGCTTATATACTCATGTGGTAGCTTCATACCCTTGCTTGCTTGGAATGTGACCTCTTCATCATTCACACGGAATTTGATTTCATTCCGTTCTGAATCCATGAGTGTTCTTCCCGTGGCTAGGAATGGTCTCACCAAGATAATAGAGATTTCTTTGTCAACCGCACAATCAAGGATTACAAAATCGGCAGGTAAATGAAACTCTCCCACTTTAACAATCACGTCATCAACAATTCCTACCGGTCTCTTGATGGAACGATCGGCCATTTGCAATCTTATATTTGTTGGCCTTGGCATTCCTAATCCCGCTTGTTTGTAGATGGCAAGCGGCATTAAGTTAATGCTAGCCCCATTATCACAAAGGGCCCTTGTAAAATCACGCACCCCGATAGTGCATGGAATAGTAAAGGCTCCCGGGTCTTCTTTCTTTTGAACGGATGTTGTGGCAATAATGGAACTAACCCGTTTAGTCATGTTCACCACCTTATTCTTGGTGGTCCTCTTCTTGGTGATCAAATCTTTCAAATATTTGGCAAAACCTGGTATCTCTTGAAAAGCTTCCAAGAACGGGATGTTTACCGATAATTGCTTTAGAATGTCATAAAACTTCTCAAGCTTGCTATCATCAACCCTTCTTACAAGTCTTTGAGGAAAAGGAGGAGGAGGTCTAGGAATAGGCGGAAGAATGTTTTGTGTTTCTTTTGCCTTTTCCTTTACCACTTCTCGGTTCTCTTCTTGCACTTGCACATCTTCTGGAATTTTCTCAATTTCGACAACACTTGGCTCTTCAACCTCAACCCCTTTATCGAATTCTTCTACCTCAACCACTTGTTCTTCCTCTCCTTGTAGTACCTTCCCACTCCTAGTAATAATTGCCATGACATGAGAAGTTGGGCCACTCCCACTACCCTTTGGGTTCACAATTGTGTCACTAGGGAGTATTCCCTTTTGCTTTGGATTCTGCTCCCTAGAGAGATCTCTCATTTGCATCTCCAATTTTTGAATGGATGCAGTATGAGAGCCAACAAGCTCGGTCATGTTCCTCATGGAATTGTCGGATTTTTCTTGATTTTGCAATATCCATTCAAGCATACTTTCCAACTTAGACTCACTTGAGGAACCTTGATTTGAGTATTGACCCTTTGGGGGAACATAGGGATTTGAACTCCGATTTCAGAAGTTGTTGTTGTTGTTCCAATTTCCTTGGTTTGAGCCACCTTGGTCATTTCGCCATTGTTGGTGGCCTTGCCCTTGCGGGTTTGGCCTCCATTGATTTTGTGGTCCTTGACCTTGGTAATGTTACCTTTAATACCCTCCTTGAGAGTTGTTGACATAATTTACTTCCTCAAAATCTTCATTTGGTACAGGTTGCACATTCTCAACCACATTTACTTTCTTCTTTTGGCTTTCGGTGAACATCTTTGTCAACACATTAACATTTGTAGCAAGCCCTGCAATCACTTGATCTCTCTCTTGATTTTCCTTGATCATGTTGCTCAAGGAAGGAGAGCCATATGTAATTCCACCTGTGGTGTCCTCAGAATGTCATGCTTGATTATTCTTTGACATTTTGTCAAGTATTTGTGTCACCCTTGCGAATGATTTTTCCATGAAAGATCCGGCATCTGCATTCTTGGCTATAGATTGGTTCATCGGATCCAAGCCCATGTAGAATTTCTCCAACAAAATAGAATCAGAGAAACCATTGTTGGGAGACCTCACCAAATATAATTTGAAACGGTCCCATGCCTCATGTAGTTGTTCTCCCGGTAATTGCTTGAAAGAAGATTTTATCCCGGAGCTCAGACTTCTTACTTTGCGGGAACCATTTAGACAAGAAGGCTCGGACAAGTTCGGGCCAGGAATGAATGGAGTTTGGAGGAAGATTCTGAAGCCATTTCCTTGCGTCCCCAGCTAGAGAGTACTTGAAGCATCTCAACCTTAGGGAACCATCAGAGACATTGTTCTGCTTATGCATTGCAGACACACCCAAGAAGTTTCTAAGATGTTGTGTTGGATCATCATCGGTGGAATTCCTGAAAAACCCCTCCGCTTTGAGCATAAGGACTAAACCGTGTTCCACCTTGAAAGTTGCAGCGCCAATAGCAGGAGATACAATAGCATTTGTATCCTCAATGTATTCCTCGATATCCGCAAAAGGATTTCCCTCCATTTCTGCCTCCACTTCTTCACCATATTCCGACATGTTTTCCTATCAACACCAAGCAAAGCAAGCAAAGTGTGATAGAATAGAATAAGACGTATAGTAAAGCACACACTAATTAGTAATTTTTAAACCGTATTCCCCGGAAACAGCGCCAAAATTTGATACGCTCAAATGCAGTTTAATGAATAGTGTAAAGCGGTCGATGTCAAATATAATAATCCAACAAGGTTGGGGTCGGATCCCGCAGGGAATAGGTGTGAAAAGGTTACTTGACTAGTGTGTTACTCAACTACAGTCGTAATTCTACCTAGTTAACCGTAATAAGAGTATGAACTGAGTTTGATTTTAGATAAAGGCTAATCGAAATGTTGAGTATGTAAATAATTTGATTAAGGAAACCAAGGTTGTGTCCCCATTAATGAAGTGTAATGCTATCGGTGTCAATATTATATATTTCTAACGGAAGGTTCTTTTTGATATGCAAATGATGTCTAAGTGACTACCCAATATTTTCCAATAGTTAGGTAGTATTTCCTCTTTATGATTTTTCCAAATATAAAAGAGTTGCAATTAAGAACAATCAATTTATGCCAAATAAAACCCACTTATTCCCAAGCGATTTTGTTAAATAAGGTTTAAAGCCTTGAGTCTTTGATATTTACTTCTACCAAATTCTACCCCACTTTCCCAAGCAAAGATAGAATTTAACGGTGCTTGTTAATGTTTGAAACCACCAACAACAAATGAAGAATGAGAAGTAAATAAATATCAACCAACTCTGTTGCATGGGATTGAGTGTTGGCCCGTCAAGAACTCTGAAGTGAAAAAGATGAAAATAGCAGAAATGAGGATGTTAAGATGGATGAGATGGGTGTACCAGGAGAGATAAGATTATGAATAAAGTTTTGGGGACAAAGTGGGGGTGGCATCCATGGATGACAAGACGTAGAAGTCGAGGCTGAGATGATTTGGGCATGTTGAGAGAAGAAGCATTAATGCTCTTGTTAGGAGGTGTGAGAGGTTGGCCATAGCGGATTTGAGAAGAGGTCAAGGTAGGCTTAAGAAGTACTAGAAGAGGTTATTAGGAAGAACATGGTGCTGCTTCAGCTTACCGAGAACATGACCCTTGATAAGAGGGTGTAGAGGTCAAGAATTAGAGAAAAAGGTTAGTAACTAGTTGAAAGTTTCTCATTTCTTACCAGTAGTATTAGTCGCACTCATGTACCTTATTATTCTCGTATCTATGGTAATACTTAATTCATTTTCTCCCTCCTTTTCTTCTCTCTCCCTTTTCTTTCCTTTTCTTCTTCTCTTCTTCTTCTTCTTCCTCTTCTTCCTCTTTTTTTTTCCTCTTCTTCTTCTTCTTCTTCTTCATCCTCTTCTTCCTCTTCCTCCTCTTCCTCCTCTTCTTCCTCTTCTTCTTCTTCTTGCTCCTCTTCCTCCTTCTCTTCCTCTTTTTCTTCTTCTTCTTCTTCTTCTTCTTCTTCTTCTTCTTCTTCTTCTTANGAGTATTGACCCTTTGGGGGATCATAGGGATTTGAACTCCGATTTGAGAAGTTGTTGTTGTTGTTCCAATTTCCTTGGTTTGAGCCACCTTGGTCATTTCGCCATTGTTGGTGGCCTTGCCCTTGCGGGTTTGGCCTCCATTGATTTTGTGGTCCTTGACCTTGGTAATGTTTCCTTTGATACCCTCCTTGAGAGTTGTTGACATAATTTGCTTCCTCAAAATCTTCATTTGGTACAGGTTGCACATTCTCAACCACATTTACTTTCTTCTTTTGGCTTTCGGTGAACATCTTTGTCAACACATTAACATTTGTAGCAAGCCCTGCAATCACTTGATCTCTCTCTTGATTTTCCTGATCATGTTGCTCAAGGAAGGAGAGCCATATGTAATTCCACCTGTGGTGTCCTCAGAATGCCATGCTTCATTATGCTTTGCCATTTTGTCAAGTATTTGTGTCACCCTTGCGAATGATTTGTACATGAAAGATCCGGCAGCTGCATTCTTGGCTATAGATTGGTTCATTGGATCCAAGCCCACGTAGAATTTCTCCAATAAAATAGAATCCGGGAAACCATGATTGGGAGACCTCACCAAATATAATTTGAAACGATCCCATGCCTCATATAGTTGTTCTCCCGGTAATTGCTTGAAAAAGAAAATTTTATCCCGGAGCTCAGACTTCTTACTTTGTGGGAACCATTTAGACAAGAAGGCTCGGACAAGTTCGGGCCAGGAATGAATGGAGTTTGGAGGAAGATTCTGAAGCCATTTCCTTGCGTCCCCAGCTAGAGAGTACTTGAAGCATCTCAACCTTAGGGCATCATCAAAGACATTGTTTAGCTTATGCATTGCACACACACCCAAGAAGTTTCTAAGATGTTGTGTTGGATTATCATCAGTGGAATTCTTGAAAAACCCCTCCGCTTTGAGCATAAGGATTAAACCTTGTTCCACCTTGAAAGTTGCAGCGCTAATAGCAGGAGGTACAATAGCATTTGTATCTTCAATGTACTCCTCGATATCCGCAAAAGGATTTCCTTCCATTTCTGCCTCCACGTCATCACCATTTTCTGACATGTTTTCCTATAAAGACCAAGCAAAACAAGCAGAGTGTGATATAGTAGAATAAGACATACAGTAAGGCACACACCAATTAGTAATTTCAAAACCGTATTCCCCGGCAACGGCGCCAAAATTTGATATGCTCAAATTACACTTTAACAAATAGTGTAAAGCGGTCGATGTCAAATATAATAACCCAACAAGGTTGGGGTCAAATCCCACAGGGAATAGGTGTGAAAAGGTTACTTGACTAGTGTGTTACTCAACTAAAGTCGTCATTCTATCCAGTTAACCGGAACAAAAGTATGAATTGAGTTTGGTTTAGATAAAGGCTAATTGAAATGTTGAGAATGTAAATAATTTGATTCGGGAAACCAAGGTTGTGTCCCCATTAATGAAGTGTAATGCTATCGGTGTCAATATGATATATTTCTAATGGAAGATTCTTTTTTATATGCAAATGATGTCTAAGTGACTACCCAATATTTTTCAATAGTTAGGTAGTATTTCCTCTTTATGATTTTTCCAAATATAAAAGAGTTGCAATTAAGAACAATCAATTTATGCCAAATAAAACCCACTTATTCCTAAGCGATTTTATTAAACAAGGTTTAAAGCCTTGAGTCTTTGATATTTACTTCTACCAAATTCTACCCCACTTTCCCAAGCAAAGATAAAATTTAACGGCGCTTGTTAATGTTTGCAACCACCAACAATAAATGAAGAATGCCAAGTAAATAAAAATCAACAGACCGTTATATATATATATATATATATATATATTCAATGTTAAACACCCATTAACATAACACCGTTTTAGGGTCCACAACCTTAGTATTTAAAATTACCTACTCATACTAAAATCTGAAAACAAGAGAATATTAAATGTCATAAAGCTTACAAAATGAAAGATTCTTGACCCAAAAGCTTCCAAAAGAAAGGAATATTAATGCCTTGTATTGTAGCTTCAAAGTCGCACAAGATAGCCCCCACAAAACCCTAATAGACCTATTTATAGAGGCCCAAAAATCGAGACAAAATTCGGACCAATCTGCCCTGAAGTTGAATATGCGACCGCATTTTTGTCGCATAAAAGACATGTGGTCCGCATTTTTGACATGTCTATCGCAGATTGTAACCCTAGTTTCGCCTTCACCGCATTCATGGTTTGCAGTCCGCATTGTAGAAATGCGACCGCATCTTGCATCGCATTGTCTTCATTCAGTAGACTTCATGTTTTGTTTGCGGTTACTTCTATGGCTCGCAAACACGTTATGCGATCGCAGAAGAGACCGCATTTTTGACATTGAACTTCGCACAGGATTCTGTTTTGGTCAACAATCTCTGTGTTCAATATGCGGCTCGCAGACAAGTTATGCGATCGTAGATGAGACTGTATTTTTGACGTTGAACTTTGTCCAGAAGTCTGTCTTGATCTGCGATCTTGGTGTGAAGTATGCGGCTCGCATGTGGTATTTGTGATAGCATATCCACTCTGCGATGTTTTTTTTTTTTGCTCTTTTCTTGTCTTTTTGTGGCTTTTTAAACTCTTTTCCATGCTCTTAGGTCTTTACACCTCATACACTGCAAAAATACTAAAATTACATAAGTACCTAGGGAAATTGCATTTAAAACAAGTTAAAATAAAAGCAATTAGTATCAAAATGTGCCGAAATTCTCTGGCACATCAGTCATGCGAATGAACACTTGATACATAAGGAGCCAGTGCGATAGGTAAATTAAGATAAAGGAAATAACCCAAGAGAGATTACGCGAAATACAGTTATGGCTAGACAAGAGGGTACAGATAAATCAACAGATCGTGCAAGATAAACATAGTGAACCCCAACATAGGGAATTCAGTCTCGCCGATATGACCTCATGATGCTTGAGAAATATTAAGATAGAAGTTGGGTAATTAAAGTTACCATATAGGTGTTACAAAAATAAAAGAAAGTGCCACTAGGAAGATAGTCAAAATTTTAGTTCAGAAGCAATCCTACGAGCACAAGAGTATGGAGGTAAGTAATTAAGGATAATTATGGGCGAGTAAGAACATCAAAAAAAATCCTTCGGGTATACGATGTAATAAGCTCGCAGCTTTACAGGAGTCAGAGAGTGTACCCTAAGTACTACAACGAAAGACTAGCTGAGGAAATAAGGAAGAAGGCTTCAACCTAAGCATAATGATCCAAAGAAGAAATGATCTTGGAATAACAGTCTCATTACAATATTGTATACACTCCATAAGAAAGTGGCACCTATCGTGGCTAATGAACGGGAAAAAAAAAGCGAAGGTAACATGAGTTGCACAAAAATTCTGGCATGCGTGGGAACTAAGATAAGCCAAGTATTCATGCAACAAGTGGCAAAAAGACCAGGAAAAGTAATTTCTTATATTTAATGACAACTGAAAAGACACGAAAGGAAATCTATGGTGCTAGCAAGTTAAAGAAAGGTTGTGAGTAGTGTAAATAGATATGATAGGAGTAAGGATAAGAAAAGGTGAGTGAGAAAGTGATGAGAATAGGTAATTCCTCGAGAATAAACCCGTCAAAACAAGAGAGCTGATGGTTTCCGTAAGTTATAGAAAGCTCGGTACAACCTGAATGAACTCAGTGGTGTCTAAGACTTGGAGAAATTAGAAGAGATGAAATGTTTCCCTAGTAGTAGAATACAGGTGTAATGGTGATAGATAAGAGGATGACGTTTAGGCCTTTGATTGAGTAATGATTTTAAGAAGAGGGATTTCATTAATTGCATGGGATCATAATACCCCTATAAGATGAATCACGTTGGGATGCTATGAAATACGGTTATTGAAGTATAGTATCGTCCCTAGGTGGATCAGGAAAATCACTTCAAATGTTCCCCAATCCAACATGAGCCCTAGTGACAATGTATCACGTAAGAGGTTTCAAGTTATCAGTGGTAGATTATGGATCAACATTAAGGTGAATCAACAATGGATGGATAAAAGTTACAAAGTATGAGATGAGATTAGGCTATCATTATTAAGATGAACAGTGATAAGGAAGCATTAAAAGACTTAGATTTATACATACAGGATAAGCAGCAAGAGAGTAAGCTGGAGTAGGATAGCAGATCTCGGTAATAATAAACCAAAGTAAGAGTTATGGTGTAGTATGACCTACCTATATGCAGTAAAGCCATAAGGATAGATAATCTAGTAAGCAATAGTCTTAAGTTCGGCAAAGTACCAAGCGAACAACTTTAGTACACCTACAGATGCCTAGAGGGACAGTTACGAGATTAAAAGCATTCCGACCACAAGTCGTGGTGTGAGAAAGAGGCCTAAATGGGGGAATTCCCTGGCCTTTGGATTTATTCATAAAATAGTTGCCCAGATGGCAAGGACAGTATTAAAGTATTTGTAAGAGCTATCCGGTTATGAGACAGATAAGCACATCAGTCAATATTCGAGGACGAATGTTCCAAAAGGGGGAATAATGTTACACCCCATATTTTCGTATGTAAAAGTACATCCTACGTCAATTGATGTAAGCTCAGAAATGAGATCATCTTTGAAAGTACATAAACTAAGTTAATAATGTTACTTTGGAGGTTACAAAAATTAAATATCATGGATAACAAGTACCAAGAGGGTTGTAAGTCTTTGAATCTAAACGATATGAAGAAAATAAGTTTCGTCGAAAGTCGACAAGTTGGGAATGTTATAACGTATAATTTTAGGGTGAGACTAGGTTACTTAAGATGATAAGGAGGTTTTTATGAGTTATTTTAGTCGTATGATAGTCGTGTGTTATGTCTGAATTCACGCGAGTTGTGGAACAAAAGTTGGAAAAGGTCATCACAAGTTACATTCATAAATGTGTTGAACCTTAGTCAAATGTAGATGAGCTTTTCTCCCAATGTACTTTGAATTTGGGGTTCTCCACCTACCAAATTTAAGATCTACGAATCTAGTTTCTAACGCATTAAACCATTTGCGGATACCACATCAAAGAAGAGAGATATTCGTAGTTTTGCGAGACTGCGCAAGCAGCTCCCTTGGGACCCACAAAGTCGGTGTAAAACTCCAGCTTGTATATAAGTCAATTCTAAGTCTTTTTAACTCATTTTTCTCGACCAAAACAGTTTCTAAACTCCTATATTCTCTTCAAGGGTTCCCCCATGATCCTAGGGTGAATCCAAAGATAAACCATGCAAGTTCAACGTAAAGAATATCGTAGTTACCATTAACTCCCTTTCCTTCTCGTTGTGACAACTTAGGAAGTTACTTGGTGTTGAAGTGAGTTAAAGAACATAGGGTTCTTGGTATATTTGAGGTAAGTTTCATCTTCCATAACCAAATCTTTAGTGTGTACAAGTGTTGGGTTGAATTTTGTTGGAGGATTCCTGAAGAAACTAGTAACTATGAAACTTGAAGTTGAGCTATGTTGTGTGGGCTGTTTTTACATGTTTTAAGATACCAAATGAAATTGTAAAGGTATGGATATCATGGGGAGGATTATGGGAAGTGAAGATGAAGACCATGGTGCTAGAACATGTTGAATTTGAGCTATAAAAAATCCTATGAAGTTCAATAAGCACATAAGTTGTTCGATAAAATGACAATGAACCTTCCCTATAGAATATGTAGTCGATATTGATACCAATCATTTGTATGATATAGATTACCATCCGTAAGAGGTGCAACGACTTTTGCAATAGTTGTAACTTCATGGATAAGGTATGTTAAGGCTATCCCTTCTTTCCTTTTGGCATAATCCATATGATAGAAATGAAACGTGCAAAGACGCAAATTTCACAAATGACTCTATTCTTAGAAGTACTAGGGGTGCCTATGTTCTTGATTCCCCGTATGTCCTATTATTATATGGTCAGTTCATGGGTCTCAGAAAATACGTAAGTTGATAAAGTTTATTTCATGATATTAAACCAAGACATATTGATCTTATGACATTCCGGGAGATCTTATTGACTTACTTCATCATGCATTGTATTCATTTATACATGTACATTGACTCATGACCAGATGGTGTTATATACGTGTATATTATATGTATACGGGATATGGGTAAAGGTTACCGTGTTATATATGCACTACCACCTAATCAACTGGCATATCTTGATGATTTTGCCCGCTGAGGCCGAGATGATATGATGGGATGCCCTCAGAGGCTTGATGATGTTATGTACGCATATACCTTTGCATGATATGAAATTTATATGCATATACATGACACTAAAAGGTTTCATGATTCATTGAGCTATTCAAACTTACAGGTTGAGTCCTTTACTCTAGGTTTCTTTCATGTCTTTTATATATTGCATTTCATGCCTTACATACTCGGTACTTTATTCGTGCTGACGTCCCTTTTGCCTAGGGACGCTGCGTCTCATGCACGGAGGGCCCAATAGACAGGTTTACAGTCCTCCTAGTAGGCTATCAGCTCAGCGGAAGGTGTTGGTGCACTCCACTTGCTCCGGAGTTGCCTATTTGGTTAGTATGTTTTGAACATGTATTGATTGGTATGGTGGGGCCTTGTCCCAACCTTTATGACGTTTATGTACTCTTAGAGGCTTGTAGACAGATTTCATTCATATGAAAGATTGTATGGCCTTGTTAGCCTGTGTTTTGAGTGTACAAGAGATCATTTTGTTCTTATAGGCCCATATGTCACATGTATAAGTTTGTATTCCAAGTTGGATTGCCTGATGTCGAGTACTCGCTTATGTTTTATTCTTGTTATATTATGATGACCCTTCTGGCCCATTTACCCATGATGGAATGATAAGAAAGATACGTTATGTTAGTACTCGGTTGGGTAAAGTATAGGGTGGTAGTCGCGGCCCATCGGTTTGGTTCGTGACAGATTAAATGTAAAAATTAATGGGTGATTATAGAAATATATAAAAATTAGTTAAAAATTACAAACGAATGAAGTTGGGATAAAAAATCTCCTTAAAATTGCCTCTAGGCCGAGCTCTAGCTTTCAAAAATGGTGAAAAGTGACCAATTACCGATTTTCAGCTTTTCAATAGCTGGGCGTAAGGTGTTCTTCACGTTCGCAAAGCACCTGACACGTTCGCGAAGGGTACTGGCACAAGGCCTATGCATTAGTAAGGCTAACATCGCGTTCGCGAAGGCTTCTTCCCAACGAAGCTTCGTGTTCGAGGCCCAAGGTTCGCGTCCGCGATGAGGAGCCCTTGACATTCCTCCAGATCCCACAAAGCATCGCGTTCCTGAGATTCATGTCGCGTTCGTGAAGGGTAAGCCCCCCAAGGCTTCGTGTTCGTGACCGGCCCTCGCGTTCACGAAGAAAAACCAACCCCCTAGCCAAAACTTTCCCTTCGCGATCGGGAAGCACAAGGCACCGGACACCAGAGACAGCAGTCCTCTAAGTCCAAAAATGGTCTGAAGCCTATCCTAAATTCACCCGAGCCCTCGAGACTCCAAACCAAACATCCACACAAGTCTAAAACGTCATACGAACTCGCTCGTTCGACCAAAACACCAAAATAACATCTAAAATCACAAATTGGACATCAAAACGCATGAAACCTTTATAATCACAACCAAGCGTCCGAATCCTATCAAACCAACTCCGCGTTGCACCAAATTTTGCAGACTAGTTTCAAATAGCAAAAGGGACCTATTCCATGTTCAAAAACTAAAATCTAAACCCGATAACCCTAAAATCAACCTACGGTCAAACCTAAGAAATTTCTAATATTCAAATTGCCAACTTTCAGCAAAACAAGTCAAATCAATCTAGGGATCTCCGAATTCAATTTTGGGCATATGCTGAAGTCAAAATCACAATACGAACTTACCGGAATCGTCAAAACACCGATCCGGGGTCGTTTACCCAAAATATTGACCGTGGTCAACTTTAGCATTATTTTTTATCAAAATTTCACATAAAAGCTTTTTAAAAAGTGACATAGAGAAACATCAAACGAATCTACAGAAGGTCTCGCATCATGAAAA
The DNA here is from genome assembly GCA_002018475.1 of Nicotiana obtusifolia. Lineage (NCBI taxonomy): Eukaryota > Viridiplantae > Streptophyta > Magnoliopsida > Solanales > Solanaceae > Nicotiana > Nicotiana obtusifolia. Next base: position 153,478 of record MCJB01028402.1, read on the forward strand.
TTAGGGTTAGTACGCAAAACGGCCTATCGGATCGTCACATATACATTAATATTTTCTTGTTTCTCATAATGGTGTACATAGTATTATTTTTGAGATATTACAAGATAAGTCACAATAAGACATTATTATGGACCGTAATATTTTATAGCTTATGGACCCGGTATAGTGAGTTGCTAATGTTGTAGTATATAGAAGGAAGTGTGTTGACGAAATTATGTGTATGACCGCCATAACTCACATTTAGCAGTTTGTCGTATTATGACATGTATGATGGACATTATAGAAGAGATTTGTTTCTGCACAACTAATGTTCTTATATTAAATATTAATTTTATGTGATTATTGGGCCGAGTGGGAAAATGTAGATATAATAAAGCCCGTAATTAATATTTAATTAATGAGCAAATCTCATTCGTCTGATTGGTTACTTGATGGACGTACTGGACTAAGTCAATTGCTCTATAAATTGGTCCGCTCCCCATCCATTAGGGTTACCACCTTATTCTATTCTTCTTTTTCCATCACTAAAGATAGTGGTAACGAAAGCTAGAGCAAGGAGCGAGAAACCAATTTAATTAACGCTTCCGCTTCGTGATAATGACTTCCGCTTCAGGTATGTTTTCTATAATGATTATATGTAAGATTATCATGTTCAAGATCCTGATATGAATGAAAGATTATGTTTATACAGAGTTCTTGAAATATTCTTGAGATTTCTTAAAAAATCAATAGTTTTGGAGAGTTAGGCAATAAAATTAATAAACCAAATCTCCCATAAATTCTCACCTCAAGATGGCATTACTGGTGGAGATTTCTCTTTTCCCTCTAGGCCTTCAAGACTTGTCCCAAAGTGCAAATGAATCTCTTTCCGTTTTGCCTTTAAAAAGAGCCACAGCAGTTAGGGCGTCTTCAGTTAATCTAGGGCTGGCCTAGTCGCCTTGGCAAGGCTTCACTGCTTTGGGGGGCGGATGCATGTTTACTCAAGCGGTGTCTTCCGATGGTCGGAAAATTTTAGTATTATACTGGAAAATGTCAGGAATAGAACTGGCACCAGGTAGTAAAATATTTACAGCAAGATGTAAAAACTTATACATCTTAACAACCCAACATAAAATAACTGCCAAAAATAAAATAAATAAAATAAAAATAGAAGACCCTTTTGACCAAATAGTTACTGTTATAGATAAAAATGACTATAGTTACAAGGAAATAGATATAGAGGAAGTACAAAACACCATATAGGTTGTGCTTAAGATTTCTTCTTCTACTTCTTAGTTGTAAAAATGTGCTTGTTAGATTTGCTCTTATTTTGACAATGTAATGATTGAGCTTTGTTCTTTATGAAATTTGAAAGTTATATTTCAAATTTGAGCATATTTGGAGTAGATTTGGCATGGAATCGTGTGTTAGTGTTGAAATTCGACGAACAAGTTTATGTTTCAAAATTTAAGATCTGATTTTTGAAGTTGCACTGAAGAGATAGAACTACTTAAGATCTGAAGTTTCTGAAGTTGCATTGAAGAGATAGAACTACTTAAGATCTGAAGTTTCTGAAGTTTCATTGAAGAGATAGAACTACATAAAATTCGATTTTTCTGAAGTTGCATTGGAAAGATATAAGAACTTCATATCAGATTTTGAAGTTGTACTGAATAGATATAACTATTTAGAATCTGATTTTCTGTAATTGTATTGGAAAAAATAGAAGAACTTCAAATCAGATTCTGAAGTTGCATCAAATGATAGATAAACTTCAGATCCTGGTGGGTAAATTTTGCAAATTTTTATGCAATGCGGATAACTTCAATGACGGTTCCAAAAATGGGTATCTATGAAATGCTCTAATAAATTTATAATGTTGTATAAATAAATAAATATTACAAGAGAGAAACCCGGCCCATTTTTTCATGTTCAGCTCCAACTAGGTGGTTATTGATGCCTATTTAGCAATCAATAAGAATAACAAAGAGGCAGATAGGGGAGACAGTTTTGCCTTAATCCTCTTTGTTATTGTTAGCAAACCATCCAAGTGCATTGTATCAATCATTGATTGGTCGAGTAGCTTGATGTTAAAGTTGGAATTTGAAGATCAAGAAGAAAATAATCTTATTTCATCTTCTAGCAGTCTAGCACATAAACTCATCCTTAAAATAATTACTAATGTGTTAAGAAATTACATTTTTAAAGTATTTTATTTTCATAAGAACATGTGAAGAAATACTTTGAGCTACAATCGGTAGATTTCTGACAGTTGGCTAAAAACGACAACAAACAATAATACTCCACAAATTAAGATTATGAGGATATATTTCGCGGCTGTCAATAATATTGAGACTAGTATAGCACAACTTAGGGTACATTTGATTTTAAAACATCAGCTTGCATATGAACCTAAGTTAATTGGATAGTGAATGAGAAAAGTCCAATATATTCTTTAAACTCAAATGACCAGTTAAGAAGCTACATGCTTGAAAATTAGAACGTTTCTCAAGCAAAAGCAAACAGGAATTGAATTGGAATTTCCAAGATATACATAAGCGAGTCTTTATAGGGCAATGTAATGATCAGACCGGTCGTTTTGAGCATTTGCACTTTGCTCGGTGGTTTGAGGGCATGAGTAGCTCCGTATGACGTATTATGACTTGTATGTATCTTCAGTTTTGGTTTTCAGGTGATTTGGAAGAATGATTCTCAACTATGAAGTTTTAAGTTGGAAGAGTAGACCGAGTTTGACTTTTGAGTATTTGACCTTAGATTGGAGTTTTGATGGTTTCGTTAGGTCCGGATGGTAATTTTGAACTTGGGCGTATGCCCGGATTTGCATTTGAATATTTCTAGAAGGTTTCGGCACCAATTGGCGAAAGTTGGCAATTTGAAGATTCGAAATGTTCATAAGTTTGACCAGGAGTTGACTTTGGTGATATCGGGTTCAGATTGCGATTTCGGGAATTGGAAGAGCTTCGTCATGTCATTTGGGACATGTGTGCAAAATATGAGTTCATTCCGAGTTGATTTCATATGGTTCGGCGCGAGTTTTGAAAGTTGAAAGTTCATTAAGTTTGATTTGACGCGCGATTGGTTGTTTTGATGTTGTTATGCTTGATTTGAGGCATCGAGTAAGTTTGGGTTATGTTATGGGACTTGGTGGTATATTTGAACGGGGTCCCGAGGGGCTTGAGTAAGTTTCGGACGCGGTTCAGATCATTTTTGTCACATGTTGCATTGCTGAAGGAGTGCTGGTTCTGGTGTTGTGCACCTGCTGTTGGTTTTGCACAGGTGCGGTGGTCGTAGAAGCGGTAATGTGGTCGCACCTGCGCCGAAGGCTGAGTTGGACTACCTCTGCAGAAACGAGATTCTTAGTGCGCCTGCGGCATCGCATATGCGGGGAATGTGTCGCAGAAGCGAAGTGTGGCGTAAAAGCGGGAGCTGTTGTCGCTCCTGCAGGCGTAGAAGCGGGGCTTTTTCCACAGGTGAATGGGCGAGTTTCGATGGTTTTTCACAGAAGCGCATTTTTTGTCACAAAAGCGATGGCGCAGAAAGACTAAGTGTGTCGCATATGCGACGATGCCTGGGCAGAAGCTATATATCGAGGTCTTGGCTATGTTTTTCACATTTTGAGCTGGGGAGCTCGAATTTGAGTGATTTTGGAGGTAAGTTTTACCACATGGACTGGGATAAGTGTTCTATACTCAGTTTTGATTATATTTCAAAAATCTATCTTCGTTTTTGGCATTTGATTGATGATTTTGAAGTGCAATTTAGGGGTTTTTTTTTCTAACATTCCATAAAGTGAATTTTGTGAGTTTTGAACATTGATTCGGAGTCGGATTTGAGTGAAAATAGTATGGTTGGACACGTAATTAATGGGTTGCCGGATTTTATGAGTTTTGTCAGGTTTCGAGGCGCGGGCTTAGGTTGGACATTTTGGTTGACTTTGGGGCTTTTGATTAAAGATTCGACCTTTATCGATTAGTTTGTTTCCTTAGGCATTATTTGATATATTTGAGTTGCTTTGGCTAGTTTTGAGCCGTTTGGAAGTTAATACGCGTGGGATGGCATTTCTAGAGTATTGTTTGGCTTACTCGGTATTGGATTCAGTTTGTTAAAGTAACACTTCTAAACTTGGTGTTGAGAGTATGAACCCTGAATATACGTGTTATGTGTTTGGCGTTGAGGTGACGCACATGCTAGGTGATGGGCGTGTGGGCGTGCACCGTGTGAATTATGACCTGATTGATTCTGTGGTACTGTGTACTGACCTAATCTTGTTTCTATCCATGAAATTTCTACATGCTAGAGCAATTGAGCTGTGATCCATGTTAGAAACCATGTTTAGGCTATATGCTTATCCTGTTGGGACCCATTGAGGCCATTTCTGCTGTTGAGTTATTTTCTTAAGTTGTAATTACATACTCAGTCATACTCATTATTTGCGTATCATATCTCAGTCTCTGTTATCATTTGTCTCACATCGTGTTATCATCGTTTGGGCTGATTGGCTTGAGATTTCTAAGGCCGAGAGACTGGAGAGGATGATGACTGAGTGAGGCCGATGACCTAATTGTGAGTGATATTTATGGGATTGGGTTGTACGCTGCAGCAGGCTTTATTGATTCATGCCATGATTGACTTATATTAGTGTTTGGGCAGGATCCGCCCCTCCGGAGTCTGACATACCAGCAGTAAGCGCAGCTACCTACTGAGTGCGAGTGCCGAGTGATTAGGAGGACTGCGTGACTAGGAGGACTGAGTGATTGGGAGGACTGAGTGACTGGGAGGACTAAGTGATTGAGCGTGCAGAGTGAGGTTGACTACTCCGAGAGCATGAGAACATGTGTTTATTACTGTGGTGCATTACATTTGACATGCATACTTGGCACGTAGGCATACAGATGCATTCCCTCATATTGTACGGTATTGTGACATTCATGACTTCACATGCACATTGACATGTACGCATAGAGATGTACTTTCCTCATGCCATCTGATAATGAAACATCCTATCTATCGTTGAAAGTTTTTGGGAAAAATCATAGTTTTCAGATATACTCATATTTTGGAGATTTCGATGAAAGATTTAGGTTTTACTATTATACCTGAAAAGCATGTCTATTTTCTGAAACTATGAACGAGCTGAGCATCATATCTTTGAGATATTGCTTGTACTGCTTTTATCATATTATTGCGAGTTGTTCTTAGCTATTGGTGTTGAACTCTGACCGTTGTCCAAGCTTGTCACTGCTTTCAACCGAAGTTTAGGTTTGTTACTTACTTGGGGTACATGGGGTCGGTTGTACTCATACTACACTTCTGCACCTTGTGTGCAGATTTTGGATGTCGATGTTGCTGTGTATGGCGGGAGCTGGCATTGAAGATGTACCTGCGCTCTGATCATATTTCAACAGATGATGTATTTATTTCATACCAGCTTTGTAAACTCTAAATCTTATAAGCTCATGGTTTGTACTATAGTCCTTTGGAATTCTTTGTATAAAAGTTCAGTTGTATTATCATTAATCTCTTAGTAAATCTCATTTGAATTGGATTTTTGTTAAATTGGCTTACCTAGCGGGTTGGGTTAGGTGCCATTACGACTAGTTGGATTTTGGATCGTAACAAGTTGGTATTAGAGCTCTAGGTTCATAGGTTCTACAAGTCATGAGCAAGTGTCTAGTAGAGTCTTGCGGATCGGTATGATGACGTCCATACCTATCTTCGAGAGGCTACAGTACATTTACGATAAACTTCCCATCTTTCTTTCTTTATCGTGCGGCATTGATCTAGCTTGAAGCATATACCTTTGAATTCTTTTTACTCACTCGTATGCACATGTGAACGCTCGGTATCAGCTGTACATTGATGGCTTGAGAAATTCCATGGATGAGATGCAAGATGTGTCTTCTATGTTCTAGTGATGGTCCAGTCTAGAGGACTTGAGGCCGGGTTTCGAGCTCAGCTTAGGCTCGGTAGTTTCAGCGGTGTGAGCATGTGCTTTTGGACTTCTATGTCCAATGGTGTCCCTATGAGTGGTATTGGTGGCTTAATGAGTGGTTGGATGGCCATATGATGAGTAGGATGTGACTGCGGGAAGCGTTCAGATGGTTTGATTATGTTGAGAAGAATTTGCTTGCGATGTGAAAAGGACTATTGGGTGCTCGATTTCTATGGATATGTTATATGGTCTGGAGTTATGAGGATTTGAGGGATTCTTTCATGTTATTTCATTTGTGCAACGAAGTAGATTCTCATGTCTTGTTGATGAGTTCAGCCTCAAGAAGATTAAATAATTGCATAGTAGTTGTTGTTGTGAAAGGGTATAGAGAGACGTCAATTTTAGGCTAAGCAGGTGAGTTATCACCTGTGGGGTAATCTATGAATGTGTGACCCTTATCATGTTGTGTGAAGGTTTTCTTTCTACCAATTGGTTATGTGTGTTGCGATTTAAGTTTGAATCGGTTGAGGAAGTTGACCTAACTATCACGAGGGTGAATGCGGGCTTAGCGGATGATTTGAGGTATTTTATGGGTTATGTTGTAGGAGCTTGTGAAGGATTTAGTTGAATCTCACTGCGAGATTATGGCAGTAATAGAGTATAGGTATTGTGAGTTATCGGATGTTTTATTCTATGGCTTTGAGCTAAGTGGCAGAATCTACCATCGGCGATTTGATTGCATGGTTATGTGTTGTATTGGTTTCAATCGGAGGTATACTTGTGGATCGATTATGACATGCAGAGGCTAGTTTTGAGGATGACTTAAGCAAGGAAATTTCTGGATGCATGGTGTATTATACTTTATGGGTATATGGGAATCATGAAATGATTTGAATTATTATTCGTGAAGGATGTATTACGCATGGAGTAGGAATTTACTCGGTTGCTTAGAGGTGTGGATTACTTCTTTGGGTGTTATTGTGCTCATGGGGCATAGGTCGTTCGGCCCGTTTGGGCGGTGCAATTGAGATTTGAGCAGAGTGGATGACTCTCGAGAAGGTTCTAATAGGTTCAAGATTTATATGTAGCAAATGAGAATTTTCGGGATTTGTATATGGCTAGAATATGAGATTTGCATTGAATGGTGTCGGGACTTGCGGTATTTTTATATCTTTATGTATTCTACATTTCAGTATCAGGAAGGTGAAGGAAACAACTTTAGATTCACAGAAGGTCTCTTCAGAGTGAGTGTATCGGTTGTAGTACTTTGGGGGTGCTTAAGAGGAATATAGCGGCTTGTGGGCCTTAGGGCGGTGTGGTTATATTCTAGGATCTCTTATTATGAGCTTTGGGTAAGGATCATGGTGTTCTGGCAAGGAGAAGTGTCAATTTGAGGGTAATTCAAACGGAACTCAGAGAAATAGGACAGCTTGGTAGTAGGTTGGATCAGCACGATAATGGATATGATCGGTTCTTTGGGTACTTATATTGTGCTGAGTCTCTACAAGTGTTTTGTGGCAATACTCTTGGGTTTTGAGACCTGTGTGGCTTGATTGAGTTAGAGAGATTCAGTTCTCATGGCTTGGTTATGTGCAAATGGGTTTCGAAGAGTTCTTGATGGTTTCTACCACGATTTAATATAGATATTTCCTACCAACGTGAGGAGCATGTTGCATATTGTGATTTTTTGCTGGATGGGATCAAATGGAAGGTTTCCGACGGATCGGGTATGTATTATGTTGGTGACTCAAAGTTGCTTATGAGATTCTCGTGCTTTTCATATGATGGCCTGATAGATGCGGTGTGTTGTAGGGGATTGAGATTTGCATGTGCAAGGTCACGTTTCAGTTTTGAAGGGAAGGTCATGAATTCTTAGACAACATGGACGGTTTTGGAAGACTAGATGAATGTACTCGCCTGGTTGATCGACTATTGATGTTCCGATTTTGCTATGTGGCACGGAAGAATTATAGAAATATTTCCTCGTGGGATGACTTGTATGAGAGATGTGTTAGATATTCAAGTGGTAGAGTTGGTATCAGCTATGGTGATTCGTGTGTTCTATGGATTTGGAGACTGGGAGTTCCTAGAAGCAGATTGTTTCGCGGTTGTGGACTATAAAGATATGGCCAAAGATAGCCAGCTGGTAGTATGTGTTATAGCTAGGTCATTGTGGACTTTTGGAGGGTTATTTATCTATCTGGGGATGACGGGAGTTGATTTGGGGGTCCATTGGTAGGCCCATTGAGGATGTGTATTCTACCCGAGTCAGATTTGTGACTCAGCACGGGTAGTGTTGAGGGGTGAGTCATTTGGTTAGAGTTGAGCTTGTTGTGTTCCAATATGTTCTATGCGTTCCTCTTCTATGCTACGAGGGGTTGTGATTTGTGGGTTATGTGCACACATGGTGCGGTTCTGTTTTGGCCTTGTAGCGGAATTAAGCGAGATGGTGATTGGGGTGTGGAATGTTGATTGCACCTTGGTTATGGTCTTTCGGGGTTGTGGTATATTGTGTTATTTGCTTCTCTATGGTTATGGCCATGCACTTCTTGTACTTGATGTCGAATTGCGTGTGGTAGTTGATTTTGAGCATTGTGGCTTGAGGTATTTTATAGGACTGGTATTGGATGGAGTCACACAATGTAGCAGAGTTATGTTGGGATATGATCCTTTGTTGAGATTCGTGTGTCTTGGTTCCACTATGTATGATGGGTTCTTAGCATTGCAGTTGTGGTGGTACTTGTTGGGCTTGCGGGACGATTCTCTCATTTGAGTCACTTTCCATGTTTGAATACATTTGCATTGTTGCTTATTGGTGCACGGATTGCACGAATTGTGGCTTTAGGTTGTGTTGGTGTGGCATGTCAATGGAATGGCTGTGTTGGATGAGATGAAGTCATTGGACCTAGATTGGGTACTATCAGATTTGATTACAATATGTATGGAGAAATAATTTTAGAAGTCTACTTAGAATTTGGTTTTGGGTTCTTATCGGGCAAGAGAGCTCCACGAGTTGTTAATTTGATGGGTGGTTATGAGTTTCTATATGTTTCTTTCATCATTGGTAGTGTACGAAGGTTCAGAACAAGATTTTAGTTGTTATGAGGTTTGTTATCGGCATCGGGTTTGTTTGAGCAACTACTGTGATCGGCAATTATTGCTACGAGTATGCGAGTTGTATGGTATACATATGATTAAATCTTGGGCTATGGTTATGGCTTGATACAGTCTGTTCAAACTTATGCAATGTGTAGATGTGAGATTCAGGTCTTCCAAGTATTTCCAGGTGTTGGAAATTGGGTTCAAAGGCTTACAGTCTAAGGCTAAAATAATGATCTTCAGCTATGTCGTGTTGTCAAGCTTATATGGATTGGGGTGGCGTGGGATCACCCCCGGGTATGTGCATAGTAAGGTTACACGGCGATTTGATGGCTTTGGAACGACTCTAGGCACGTTCGAGGACGAGCATATATTTAAGTGGGGGAGAATGTAAGGACCCAACTGGTCATTTTGAGCATTTGCACTTCGCTCGGTGGTTTGGGGGCATGAGTAGCTCTGCATGATGTATTATGACTTGTGTGTATCTTCAGTTTTGGTTTTCAGGTGATTCAGAATTGATTTGGAAGAATGATTCTCAACTAAGAAGCTTTAAGTTGGAAGAGTTGATTGAGTTTGATTTTTGAGTATTTGACCTCGGATCGGAGTTTTGATGGTTCCATTAGGTCTGGATGGTGATTTTGGACTTGGGTGTATGCCCGAATTTGCATTTGGATATTTCTAGAAGGTTTCGGCACTAATTGGCGAAAGTTGGCAATTTGAAGGTTCGAAATATTCATAAGTTTGACTGGGTGTGTATTTAGGTGATATCGGGTTCGGATTATAGTTCCGGGAATTGGAAGAGCTTCATTATGTCATTTGGGACTTATTTGCAAAATTTGAGTTCATTCCGATATTATTTGATATGGTTCGGCACGAGTTTTGAAAGTTGAAAGTTCAAAAGTTCATTAAGTTCGATTTGAAGCGTGATTCGTGTTTTTAATGTTGTTATACGTGATTTGAGGCCTCAAGTAAGTTCGTGTTATGTTATGGGACTTGTTGGTATATTTGGACGGGGTCCCGAGGGGCTGAGATAAGTTTTGGACGTGGTCCGGATCATTTTTGTCATATGTTGCATTCCTGAAAGAGTGCTGGTTCTGGTGTTTCGTAGCTACGGTTGGTGTTGCGCAGGTGCAGTGGGCGCAGAAGCAGTAATGTGGTCGCACCTATGACGAAGGCTGAGTTGGACTACCTCCGCAGAAGCGAGATTGTTAGCGCACCTGCGGCATCGCATATGCGGGGAATGTGTCGCAGAAGCGAAGTATGGCGTAAAAGCGGGAGCAGTTGTCGCGCCTACAGGCGTAGAAGCGGGGCTTTTTCTGCAGGTGAATGGGCGAGTTTCGGTGGTTTTTCGAATAAGCGCATTTTTGGTTGCAAAAGTGATGCCGCAGAAGCAACTAAGTGTGTCGCAAATGCGATGATGCCTGGGCAGAAGCTATATATCGAGGGCGTGGCTATTATTTTTCACATTTTGAGTTGAGGAACTCAGATTTGGGCAATTTTACAGGCAATTTTCACCTCACATGGATTGGGATAAGTGCTCTGTATTCGGTTTTGATTATATTCATGAATCTGTCTTTATTTTTGATATTTGGTTGATGATTTTGAAGTGAAATTTAGGGGGGTTTGTCTAAAATTTCATAAAGTGAATTTGTGAGTTTTGAACATCTCGGAGTCGGATTTGAGTGAAAATAGTATGGTTGGACTCGTAATTGAATGGTTTGTCGGATTTTGTGAGTTTTGTTGGGTTCCAAGGTGCGGGCTCGGGTTTGACTTTTTGGTTGACTTTGGGGCTTTTGATTAAAGATTTCCTTAGGCATTATTTGATGTATTTGAGTTTCTTTGGCTAGTTTCGGGCCGTTCGGAGGTTGATATATTTGGGATGGCATATCTAGAGTATTGTTTGGCCTGCTCGGTTTTGGATTCGGTTTGTTTGAGGTAAGTAATACTTCTAAACTTGGTGCTAAGGGTATGAACCCCTGAATATACGTGTTATCTGTTTGGTGTTGAGGTGACGCACATACTAGGTGACGGGCGTGTGGGCGTGCACCATGTGAATTATGACCCGATTGATTATGTAGTATTGTGTACTGACCAAATCTTTTTTCTATCCATGAAATATCTACATGCTAGAGTAATTGAGTTGTGATCCTTGTTTGAAACCATGTTTAGGCTATATGCTTATCCTGTTAGGCCCACTGAGGTCATTTCTATTGTTGATTTATTTGCTTAGATTGCAATTAATACTCAGTCATACTCATTCATTTGCATATCGTATCTCAGTCTTTGTTATCATTTGTCTCACATCATGTTATCATTGTTTGCGCTGATTGGCTTGAGATTTGTGAGGCCTAGAGACTGGAGAGGATGGTAACTGAATGAGGCCGAGGACCTGATTGTGAGTGATCTTTATAGGATCGGGTTGCACGTCGCTGCAGGATTTATTGATTCATGCCAGGATTGGCTTATATTAGCGCTTGGGCAGGATCCGCCCCTTCGGAGTCTGACATACTAGCTGTGAGTGTAGATACCTACTGAGTGCGAGTGTGTGCGAGTACCGAGCGCGAAAGTGCGGAGTGTTTGGGAGGACTGAGTAATTGGGAGGACTGCGTGAGAGGGAGGACTGTGTAATTGGGAGGACCGAGTGATTTAGCATGCTGAGTGAGGTTGACTGGGAGGACCGAGTGATTGAACGTGCTGAATGAGATTGACTGCTTCGATAGCATGAGCACATGAGTTTATCACTGTGGTGCATTACATTTGACATGCATACTTGCATATAGGCATTCCCTCATGTTGACATTCATGACTTCACATGCACATCGACATGTAGGCATAGAGATTTACTTTTCTCATACCATCTGATAATGAAACATCCTATTTGTTGTTGAAAGTATTTGGGAAAAATCAAAGTTTTCTAATATACTCATGGTTTGGTGATTTCGATGAAAGATTTGGATTTTACTGTTATACCTGAAAAGCATGCCTATTTTTCATAACTATGAATGAGCTGAGCATCATATCTTTGAGTTATTGCTTGTACCGCTTTTATCATAGTATTATAAGTTGTTCTGGGCTATTGGTGTTGAACTCTGACCGTTAATCCAAGCTCGTCACTGCTTTCAACCTAAGGTAGGTTTGATACTTTTTAAGTACATGGGGTCGTTTGTACTCATACTACACTTCTTCACCCTGCGTGCAGATTCTGGATGTTGATGTTGCTATGTTTGGAGGGAGCTGGCATTAAAGATGTATCTGCACTCTGATCATAGCTGCCTCTTGTTCTTGATAGCTTTAGGTTTATTAATCTGTTCATCTATATTTCAACAGATGATGTATTTTTTTAATACCAGCTTTGTAAACTCTAAATCTTAGAAGCTCATGATTTGTACAATCAGTCCTTTGGAATTATTTGTATAAAGGTTCAGTTGTATTATCATTATTCTTTTAATAAATCGCATTTGAATTGGATTGTTGTTAAATTGGCTTACCTTGCGGTTTGGGTCATGTGCCATCACAACTAGTTGGATTTTGGATCGTGACAAGCAATTATAAATGTTGAACCCGAATCTAAGTGATTTATTCATGACTAGATTAAAGCTTGGGTAAAACTAAGTGCAGCTCCGACTGTTTACTATTTCCAGAAAAGATAATTAAAATAGAAGATACTTTGTGAGAGCTTAACTGCCACCATACTTAAGATCAGTGACCCTTGCAGTATTTGGCGGAAGTGAAATGTTGAGTTAAGCATATATTATGTTTTGATGGTTAACAAACTTTGTCTGAGAACCGACTTTCATGTTCCAGTTTTATGTGCTTCTAGACTGTTGTGCAGATAAGAAATATGAAAGTCAAGTGAACCAGGTTTGCAGCAGGCCAGCGGAAGAAAGCGAGTTAGACGCGAAAGGCCAGCATTCCCGTGCGATTAGGGATCCCCAGAAGATCCTATCCGTGTCTTGAAAAAAATACGCGTTTAGGTGGACTTAATGTATTAAAAAGGATATGTATTTACTGGAATACTCATGGGAAAAAGAAGTTTGCAAAGTTGGACATAATTAAGGAAACCAAGTCTAAATAGGAGAGACTTTCCTTAACCAAAATATTTTAGGTTTTGGAGCATTAATTGAAGAAGATTTTCAGTCAACGTTGCACCTATAAAAGAAGACCTTTTGCCACACTTCAAGACTACTGCTATTGGGAGAAATCTTGAGAATACTTCTGACAATAGCAAGCAAAGCGAAAAGGTATTTCTGAAGATTCAATTCAATCAATTGAAGAACTAGTTCTTAAACATGAAGGTGCTTGAGTTCTTTAATTATTAGGTTGAGTCTAGTGTTTTTAATTGTAACCTATCTTATCTGCTATTATAAAAGTGTAATAGTAGGTTTTGATTGAAACATTATTTTTGTAAGCTTTATGAGTTAGAGTTAGTTTGGGAAGGGGTTGCTACAATTGGAGTGATTGTAAAGGTTAGAGTATTAGAGTTAGTCCACATGGTTATAGAGTTGTAACCTAAAACTACTCTTTGAAGTTAGTGGAGATTTGAGGAAATCCTACTAGGTAGGTTGTGGTTCTTACTCCCTTGAGAAAAGAGGTTTTTCATGTAACAATCTCTATGTTGATTATTTTTTTGCAATTATTTTTGTTTTTGTCTGTTCGAATAGTTCAAAGAAACAGGTTCTTTGAAAATACCAAATAAGGCAAGATACAATTCAACCTACCTTCTTGTGTCTAAGTGAAGTCTAAAATAATAATTGGTACCAGAGCGAGTTCTTCCATAAGATGCTCAAGAAGGACAATCAGCTGTTAGGCCATAACTATTTAATAAAAAATACTACTAATAGTGGAAGGAAAGGATTTGCGATTTCTTGGAAGGAGAAGACCTAGAATTTTGGGACATTATTGAGAATGTACCAAAGAATCTCATGTTGTTTGATGACAAGGGTGTACCCCCTGGACCAAAGCCAAGAGAAAAATATTTTGAAGAAGATGTTTAAGGAGTTCAAAAGAATGCCAAAGCTAAGAAGATTCAAATATGTGAAATTGGTCCGGATAAATACAATAGAATCTCTGCCTGCAAAGATGCAAAAGCTATATGGGATGCTCTACAGTTTGCTCATGAAGGTACCTCTCAAGTGAAGCAGTCAAATATTGACATGCTAACTAGGCAACATGAATTGTTTAAGATGAAAGAGGGGAAAACTACCTTGGAGATGTATGTTAGGCTCACTTTTATTATCAATGAAATAATATCTATTGGAGAAGTTATTCATCATAACAAAATTGTGAGAAAAATTCTAAGCATATCGCCACCATCATGGGACAACAAGGTGAATGCAATCGGTGAAGCTAGAAACTAGAATACAATGACATTTATGGCTTTATTGAAAACTTGGAGACTTATGAATTAAAACTCAATCAGGATCGCCTAGATCGAAAAACTTCTGAACCTCATAAGACCAAAAACCTGATGCTCAAGACCACCCACAAACAGGATATTAAAGAAGATGATATGGCATTGCTCACTAGACGTTTTCAGCGGGCAATAAAGAAAGGTGTTTCTGAAAGCAAGGTAGTTCATCCAAATTTAAGGCCGTGGAGAAAAATAATAACAACACAGATGGATGCCACAAGTGTGAAAAAAAAAAGATCACTTCATCAAAGAATGTCCCTTGTGAGAATTTGAGGGGAAGAAGAACAATTCTGATAAAGGAAAGCTATAGAAGAAAGACCGGGTTCCTAGAAGAAGAATGACAAATAAGGCAACGGATAAAATTTTGTTATGGTTGCGATGCAATCATCCTCAATTGATGAGTCTGATGATGATGATGATGATGATGATGATGATGATGGACGTGAAGAGGAAGATCAGTCATTGATGGCCAAAGAGGATAGTGACTCATAATCTGAAGATCTCCTAGCATTATTGACAAATTCATAATCTGATGCTTATGAGGAAGAAGAACCTGAGGTAAGCTTTCAAGACATCAATGACAAGATCCACATATACTCTAAAAATAAATTGAGTTCCTTGTCAGGTGTCTTAATTGATGCATACCTAAAGATTTCTGATGAAAAAGAACAATTAATGAATGATTATGCATCACATAGGCTTGAAATTAGTGACATGGAAATAAGTAGAGAAAATATTGAGATCTTTGTAGTAGATCTCAAGGACCAAATTCTTATGTTAGAGGATGAAAAGCATGCTTTAGAAATTAAGAATAACAAACTGCCCAATGCTCCAAATAAAGGTAAGGACCTAGTCACTGACTTATAGGAGAAACAAGAAAGTGAACTATAAGAAACTAATACCCCCTCTGTTACAAATTAAATAAAATATCTTGCTTATCGAGAGTCAATTTATCTAAACTTTGAAGCTAAATGAGATTAGTTCAACTCAATATTTAAAAATTAAAATTTAGATGTTCAAACATCGTAAGAAAAGTAATATAAGTTGTAATTTTTCTCATTTCAATATGATAAAATAATATTTTAAAATATTGGTCAAACTTCACATAGTTTGAATCTCGATAAGCGACGTGTGTCATTTAAATTGAAACGGAAGGAGTAACAAACTTCTAGCTGAATTTGAAAAGGCTAGGACACTTTAAGAAAACATAGATAATGCCAAGTTTGAATTAGAAAGACACTTAAAATGGACCGGGTCTTGCATGAAAACCACAGTAATAACAAAAAGGATCTAGGACATGCTAAGGCAAAGACTCCATAGAATACACATAGCAAGTATGTAGACATTCCTGGCAATCGTCTTTACACTCACTATGAAATAAATGGACACTTCAAAGAATCATGTTCATCTAGAATCCAAGCAGGCTTAAAAAATATTGCATATATTGAGAAAAAGAAAATAGTGAAACTTGGTCCTTCACTGAAGGGTAATACACTACCAGGGTGGACTAAAAAGAATGTTATTCTTTCTTTCGCTCAAAGAAAGGGACCCAAGCTTTTCTGGGTTCCTAAAACTAACCCATGAATGTTTTTGCAGGATAAGGTGAGAGGAATCAAAAATTAGTGGTATGTTGATAGTGCTTGCTCCCGCCACATAACCGGAAATAGAGACAATTTCCTCTTACTAAGAGCCTATCAAGGAGGGAGTATGGGCTTTGAAAATGACAAAAAGAAAAATATAATCGGCACAGATAAAGTTGGTAAGTACCACTCTCATGCTATTGATAATGTGTATTATGTCAAAGGATTGAAGCACAGTTTTTCTGAGTGTGGTCTCAAATATGTGACAAAGGGAACCGGGTTCTCTTTACCTCTATCTCAATGGGAAAATGCATAAAAACGTTTCCAAAGCTGACATCATATCTTCACCTGAAAATAAACTCTCATGTGTTAGTGCACTTGATATTGAATATTTTCTAAGGCGCAAAAGACTAGGGCATGCTAGTTTTTCATACTGAACAAATTAATTTTCAAGGACATAGTCCTTGGACTGTCAAAGTCGAAATTCAGGGAAGATAAAGTTTGTGATGCTTGTGTTAAAGATAAGCAGGTCAGATCATCATTCAAATCCATAAAGGTGGTAAGTACTTCTCGATCTCTGGAACTACTTCATATGGATTTATGTAGACCAATAAGAGTTCAGAGTAGAAGTGGAAAGAGGTATGGGTTCGTAATTGTTGATGATTATTCTAGATTTACAAGGACTATATATTTGGCAACCAAGGATGAAAATTTGATATGTTTGAAACTTTTATGAAGAAACTTCAAAGAAAAATGAGTATTCATGTAGCTAGCATTAGATCTGACAACGGAACTTCATTTGCGAGAGAATTTACAATATAAATAATAGTAGGTTTGATAACAAAACGTGAAGGTATCTTAAAAGTAAATACCTGCAAAAGTGTTAACTTCTTCGAGTTCTATGCTGGAAATGGTATAGATCATAATATCTCTGCTCCTAGTACACCACAGCAAAATGGTGTTGTGTAAAGAAAAAATAAAAACTCTAGAGGACATGGCTAGAACTATGTTAATCAGTATTGATCTTCCTACGACCTTTTGGGATGAAGCTGTGAACACTACATGCTACATCATAAATAGATGCATGATTAGGCATATAATTGATAAGACCCCCTATGAATTACTTAAGGGAAAAAAAATCAAATGTAACCCACCTAAAAGACTTTGGAAGCAAGTGCTTTGTACACAACAATGGCAAAGAGACTCTAGGAAAGTTTGATGCTAAAAGTGATGAGAGTGCCTTTCTGAGTTACTCACCACGTAGTAAAACTTATAAAATGTACAATAAAAGAACAAATTGTGTTGAGGAAAGTATTCATATAATCTTTGATGAATCTAACCTGTTGGCTGAGAAAGGTACACAGGCTGATGATGATGGTGAGTTTGGCCCGACTGAAAACAATAAGGAGAAGACAAACCATGAACTCCCAGAGGCTGTTACAGAACAAGAGCAAGAACCAGGTCCTCTAGAGACAGTTCAGGATGTACAGTCCAAGAAAATTAAGAAGAAAGTGCAGCACCTGGTTTCTCTGCTATGCTTGAAAGAAATACTAGGATTCAAGGTTCTCATACTAGGGGATGGAAAGATCAAAGCTCCCACCCTTTGAAAAATGTGCTTACACTAGTTGACTTCGGAATGTTGAAAAGATTAAAATTAAAAAATATGATTGCCTTCTTAGCTTACATATCTATTGTGGAGCCTGATGCTAGAGATGCAGACTGGATAGTAGCTATGCATGAGGAACTAAATCAGTTTGAAAGAAACAAAGTATGGCACCTAGTTCATATTCCAAAATAGAATAATTATTAGAACTAGGTGGTTTTTCAGGAACAAGCCGGATGATCAAGGAAACATTACTAGGAATAAGGCAAGACTGGTTATACAAGGTTATAATCAAGAAGAAGGGATTGACTATGATGAAACGTTTGATCCTGTGGTAAGATTGGAGGCAATATGTATGCTCATTGCCTTTGTATCATTCAAGGTATTCAAACTATATCAAATGGATGTGAAGAGTGCCTTCCTAAATTGATACTTGAAAGAGGAAGTGTTTGTGCGATAGCCTCCAGGTTTTGAAAACCATGACTTTCCAGATCACGTGTACAAACTAGACAAGGCATTGTATGGCTTAAAACAGGCTCCAAGGGCATGGTATGAAAAACTGTCAAAGTTTCTCCTAGAAAAAGGGTTCTCAGGAGGCAAAATTGATAACACACTGTTTCTGTTGAAAAGTGTCAAGAACTTGCTAATGGTGCAAATATATGTGGGTGACATCATTTTTAGAGCCAAGAACGAATCTTTATGCAATGCATTTACTAAATTAATGGGAAGTGAATTAGAGATGAGCATGATGGGAGAATTAAACTTCTTCCTTGGGCTTCAAGTCAAGCAGACAAAAAAGGGAACATGATACACCAACAAAAGTACATCGAGGAGTTACTCAAAAGGTTTGATATGGAAAATGCTAAAAAAATGTCACTCTCATTGCTACCACGACTAGGCTGAATATGGATGAACATGGTACACTTGTTGATGAAATGAAGTATAGGGGTATGATTGGCTCCTTGCTCTACTTGACTATTAGTAGACCTGATTTTGTGTACATTGTGGGGTTGTGTCCATGATTCTAATCCAATCCAAAAGAATCGCACTTGAAGGCCGTTAAAAGAATTCTGAGATACCTTAAAGGTACTCAAGACCTGGTTCTTTGGTACCCAATTGGAGACTCCTTCGAATTGATTGGATATGCAGATGCTGACTATGCTGGATACTTGGTGGACAGGAAGAGCACATTAAGAATGGACTACTTTCCTGGGTCATGCTTAATCTCATGGGCATCTAAGAAACAAAATTATGTGGCCTTATCAACTGCTGAAGTTGAGTATATAGCTGCTACATCATGATGTGCTCAGCTGCTATAGATCGAGCAACAACTGGAAGATTATGGGTGTGAAAAGCTCCCCATATTTTGTGGCCATATGTAACGACTCAAGAGGTCATTTTGAGCTCTAGCATGTTGTTCGGTTGTTTGAGACCCTGAGTAGCTTCACCATATGTATTATAACTTATGTGCGTAGTCGGTTTTGATTTACAAGCAGTTCAAAGTTGATTTGGAAGGATAATTCTCAATTTGAAAGCTTTAAGTTGGAAGAGTTGATCAAGGTTTGACTTTGGAGTAAATGATCTCGGAGTTGAGATTTCAGCATTCTTATAAGTTTGTAAGGCGATCTCAGACTTGGTCATATGTTTGGGTTCAGTATCAGATAGTCCCAGAGCGTTTCGATGCTTAATATCAGAATTTTGCATTTTGAAGGTTTTGAAATTTTACTAAGTTTGACTTAGAGTAGACTTTAGTGTTATCGGACTTCGGGCTGTGATTCGATACATCGAGTAGATTCATCTTATTGATTGGAACTTGTGCGTGAAGTTTGATCGTGATCCGGCATGTCTAAGTGTGATTCGGACGCGTTGGATGAAGGGTGAAGATTCAAAGGTTAAAAAGAGTATTTTGATCGTCGTTCGTGATTTTCATTTTGTTCGTGGCATTTCGAGCCTTTGATAAGTTTGGGTATTGGGACTTGTTGGTGTGATTTGACAGGATCCCCAGGGCCTTGGGTGTGTTTCAGGACGATTTCAAATTATTTTTCTATGTTTTGCAGTTGCTGGTTTCTGGTGTGTTTGGTATGCATCGCGATCACAAATGAAGGATCGCGATCGTGAAGGGTTAAGTGGACTGGTGAAGACTTTGTTTTTCACGATCGCGGAAAGGGTGTCGCGATCACGGAGCTTGGTCAATTTGCTCTCTGAGTTCGCATGGTGAGGGCCGAAAACGCGATGTGTTAGCAGGGTTATCCTGGATTTGGAATGTTGTTCATCGCGATCATGTGAATTTGAACACCATCGCATAGGATAATTTCTGAGGCTGAGGTTTTGGCCTTCACGTTCGCAAAGCTGGGCTCGCGTTCTTGTAGGCTTAGGCAGGCTGAGCTAGCGTTCGCGAGTGGGTCCTCGCGTTTGCATAGGCGTATTCTGTGGGCGAGGCTGGTTGGCCTTCGCGATCATGAGGACTTTCGCAGTCGCAAAGAAGGGTCACCTAGGCAAAATATAAGGTTGCAAACAGGACTTGGCTCATTTTCATCCCTTTTCTCACATTAGAGCCAATTTTGGGGCGATTTTGAAGGGGGGGTTTTCATCATCCATCACAAGGTAAGTGATCTCTAATCATTGAGAGCTAAATACATAGATTATATATGGATTTAAACATAAAAATTGGTAGAAATTATGGGATATTTGAATAAAACCTAGAAATAGTATTTTTGAGTTTTGATCATGAAATTGGACATGGAACTGGGAATAAATTATAATTTGTGTTCATGGTACTATGGTTAATAATTATCTTCGAGAATTTCGGAATCCAGACAAGTGAGCCTGGGGGTTGACTTTGTTGACTTTTTGAATGGAGTTGGAAATTGTTATAAATTGTTAAATTACGAGTTTTTGAGTATATTTTGATTGGTTTTTGCCTTGTTTGACTAGTTTCAGATCGGTTGGCATTGGTTTAATGAGTTAAAGAGGCGTTGGAGCTGGTTATCGGATTTCAGAGCAAGATAAGTCTCATGTCTAAGCTTGTGAGGGGAAATTTACCCCATAGGTGCTAATATTGTTACATGCTACAAGTTGTGGGAGCTACGCACGTATAAGGTGACGAGTGTCTATACGTACGCTAGAATTCCTGATTAGGACTGGGTAAACTTAGACTCATGCCATGCTTAATTATGATATTTGAGTTCTTCTTTCCTGTTTAATTGCTTTAATTTAGATTTTTGCCTGAGACTAGACTTGCATAAATTATCAGACTTGCGATTTTAGATATTTGACGAGCTACTTGATTAGCAGTAGAGATTATATTCTCTTTTACGGATTGCTCCCTGTTGTACGAATTTGTCCGAAAGTTTCTTGAATTTCATAACTCACACATTTATTTGTGAGTGGGGCCAGTAAGCCGTCAAGTTTCATTATTCCTATGGGATCGGGCTGAGAGCCTCACTAGTATCATTATGGAATTGGATCGTTCGCCTCTGTAGTATCATGAGATGCATCTATAGTTCGTACCGGTCAACCCTCTATAGTGTACACAATTATGGGATCGGGTTGAATGCCTCAGCAATACTATTATGGGATCGGGTCGTACGCCATAGAAGGAAATCATGCCATTACTCTTACGGGATCGGGTCGCTCGCCTCGGCAGAACTATGTGTAATATTTGACAGGAGGCCAGTGTACCTATGAGTTTTCCCGACTTGAGATGTGAGGTTTTATCTGGTGTTGACTATTATGTATTCCATATGTAGGATCTGATTATTGAGGATTTCACATTTATTCTTCTATTGATGATCATCTTATATATGTATATTTGTTCTCACTGTTTCACTTGCCATGCTTTGTACCTGTCTACTTTTACTACATTTGATTTATTGGACCACTAGTAAGTGTCAATGTCAACTCCTTGTCACTACTTCTTCGGGGTTAAGTTAGATACTTACTAGGTACACATTGATTTATGTAGTCATACTATACTTCTGTACTGGCCGTGCAAGTACTGAGATAGGTATATTTGGTGGTCATCTTGACGCATAGGCGCAACTGATGAGGAGACTTTATGGTGAGCTGCATTCCACGTTCCGATCCACAGCACATGGAGTCCCCATTATATTCATTTATTTTGTCCTGTCAATTTTATATTCCATACAGATGTTGTAGTAGTATTGTACTTCATAGCAGATGCTCGTGCACTTGTGGCGCCAGGTTTTGGGAATATAGATTATGCCTGTGGTTGTATTCTGTATGATTTCGGGTTTATACTTCGGCCACATTTGAATATTTAAAATAATAAGATCTATACTTTTATGAAAACGAACAAACTTTCACTTTTATTCCTTTAATTGTTTTGAAATGCACTTTTTTCACTTTTGAATTTACTATTGATGTATTGATTTAATTATTAGCTTGCCAAACAATAGTGTTGGGCGCCATCACGGTATACTGACGGTGTTGGGTCGTGACACAATACAAGTGCAATGAATATAGCCAAGAACGCAGTCCTCCGCAACATAACCAAACATATTGATGTGCGAAACCACTTCTTGAGAGACAAATATTGAGAAAGGTCACATCTCTATAGAGTTTTGTAAGACAGAAGATCAAATTGCTTAAATATTTATCAAAGCTTTGAGCAGGGATTACTTTGAAAGAAATCACTTGCAGCTTGGTCTAATTAGATGGATTAGAACATTCTTGATTTCCCTCAATGATTGGCCATGTTTTAATAATTTTTTTAGTGAGTAAAAATGTTGAATAATATCTAAATCGGTCATATACCGTAACAGGTATGCGTGCATGACGCTGTTTAGGGCATTGATGAGTAATCTGATAACAAAAGTCTGGACAAGAAAAGGTTTCACATCCAAGATTGAGGAAAAGAGTCAAAGAACCTGGTTATTTTACACACGAGTATGTACCCCCCCCCCCCCCCCCC
>MCJB01028402.1:176054-189050 GCA_002018475.1 Nicotiana obtusifolia
CCCCCTCCTCTAATTGATTGTTGTACTTATTTGTTAAACTGGCACGTTATTCAAACAAGGTTCCCACCCATTTTTCTTATACTCCATGAACCAGACTCCCTAACCCGATGAAATTAAAGGTGTTCCAGTTCCAAAATCGTCAAGTCATAGGGTAATCATGATTG
Source organism: Nicotiana obtusifolia (assembly GCA_002018475.1). Lineage (NCBI taxonomy): Eukaryota > Viridiplantae > Streptophyta > Magnoliopsida > Solanales > Solanaceae > Nicotiana > Nicotiana obtusifolia. Next base: position 176,219 of record MCJB01028402.1, read on the forward strand.
ACTCTAGTTCGCATGTAATTAGGACCAGTTTCCAAAACTTCCATGCGCACGTCTCTACCGCCCAGTTAAATCACCTAACAGCCACGTTTCAAATTTTGAAATGTGATAGCTACCCCTTCTCTCCCATTTAGAGCTGGATTAAGATCAATTAAAAGGAAAATTCAAGGCTAAAACTGTCAAATCACCCGCTATAAAACCCTCTCTGCTTCATGTCCCCTAATCCGATCAAAACATGTATAAGAAATTCCCAATTTTTTTGAACAAAAGAAAAACCCTAGTTCTCTTCTTTTTTTCAAAATCACAAAACACAACTGCAATGACGAACACACCTAGAAAACTTCCCTCTGAAACTCCTACCAAAAACCCTAACCCTAACCCTACTGCACCTGTTTCCACAACCACCCAAGTCGAATCTTCCCAAGAACCATCTTCTCCACCAAAAGCCCCAAAGTCCTTCACTGGATTAGTTGACAACTCTGACGAAGAGGAGAGTGAAGGGTCTGAATGTGGAAATCGAGGTGTGGAGGAGCGACTAACTGAGGGGAAGCAAATATTGACTGTGACAAGAGGCTGGTATTGTACAGGCAGAAGAAGTTACAGGTGAAAAATCGATTGAGGAAGGGGATGTTGGGATTCAGGAAGATGTGGTAGCTAGTGAGTTGGTGACAAAAAAAGAGGCGAGAAATTGTTGATGACGTGAGTAAGGAGACACTGGAAGAGATAGTGGGAGAACCTGGAGAGAGTGTTAGTACTGGAGTAGAAGCACTAAAAGCCTCTGGACTACTCCAAGTTCTTTAATTGTTAGTGAGGGAGAACATGTTGCAGTAGGAGATGTTGAAGTTGTGACTGGGCAAGACGTAAGCCAGGTTCAAGAACTTGGTTCTTTGAATGCTGAAGAAAGATCTGAGTCCTATGATTGGACTAATACTGAGGAAGAAGAGGAAAATAAGGAGAAGCAGAAGTTGGGAAAGAGAGTACTGATGACAGTGATGATGAGGCCCTGGTAAACTTGATTAACTTGTTGAAGGAGAAAAAGCAAACTGAGGAGAAAACCATCTCCAAGAGGGTGAAGGCTATTGCAGAAAACCATCTCCAAGAGGGTGAAGGCTATTGCAGAAAACCATCTCCAAGAGGGTGAAGGCTATTGCAAAGAACACAGTCTTACCTCTTGGACTTGTTAATTTGGGGGTAAGAACACCTGTAACAAGTGGGAAAAGTAAGGTAGTGCTTGAGAAAGCCTTGGAGGAGAGCAAAAAAAAGAAGAAAGAAATAGGGGTTTCGAGTATTTGAAGAGTCGGATGTGGAGGAAGTGGATTTGGTGAGCGAAGAAGAAGAAGAAGAAGAAGAAGAAGAAGAAGAAGAAGAAGAAGAAGAAGAAGAAGAAGAAGAAGAAGAGGGAGAAGAGGAAGTCCCACTTTAGAGAAAAAGGGAAGAAGAAAGATGAATCATCTTTAGCCACTCCCAAAGAAAAATATACCAAAAAGAGTAGAGCTGCAGTCTCTAAACAAGAAGTGAAAGGAACCAGTTCCAAACACAGGAAAAGGAGTGAGAGAAAAATTGCATTGTTGGCAGAGAGGAGTGGTTTGCTAGGTTGATAATGCTAAAAGGTAGGGTAATTGACCCTGTTGTAGTGATAATGTTTGGGATGAAGGAGTTATTGGAGAAGTTGGAGGTCCAGCTGGTGGACACACTTATTCCTTTGCGCACTCCCAATCATGTATGGTGAATAAATGCTTCATTCTTACATGAAATTCAAAGCACTAGAGAATGGAACAGTGAGTACTGAAGTCAGGAGAATGAACTTGGTTCTTGATGCTAAGATATTGGGAGAAATTCTGAATGTGCAAGTGGAAGGTTTTGACACTTACATGAAGTGTGCGTGGCCTGAGTTTGGGGAAAAGGAACATGTCATGTAATTAACCAACAAGTACACTCAGAAAAGGGAGAAGCTGGCTGCTAGGAAGGGAGGGATGGGGGAGATGGAATTGGTTCACAAGCTTTTGTTTCAGTTTGTGAACAAACACTTGTTGCCTCGTTCTAAAAGGAGGAATGAGTCGACCTGCCTGGATTTGGTAGTGATGGAGGTCCTTGATTAGAACAAGCCAATCAATGTATCATCTTTGATGTTGAAACACATGGAAAGAGCTGCTGATCAGGAAAGGGGTACTCATGCTCTACCCTATGGATTTCTGTTGACCAGGATGTTTGAGCACTTTCAGGTTCCCTCAGAGGTCCTAAAAAGGAACAAAGAAGGAAATGTTTGATGAGGAGACCCAGAGGGAATGTGACTGTGTTACTCGACCACCTGGAACCAAAAGTAAGAGCATGATCACTAACCTACTGGGGTAATTGGCTACTGCTAATAAGGAAAAGGAGAAGCTGAAGGAAGAAATTGCCTCACTAAAAGAGGAAAACAGAAGGCTGAAGGAGAAGAAGAAGAAGAAGCCTCAGTTGCTAGAATTGGCCAGCTTCTGCGGCTTATCCAAGGAGAATCCTCTTCCAGCAAAGAACCAGGTCCTCAGTCCTCTTAGGTCCCTTAGTTTACCTTTAGCCATTCTCTTGTCCTGCGCCCCACTCTGACCAGTGTCTGGATGTGTCTTTTTTTGTTGTTTTAATGTTGTTGGCAGTTAGACAAGTTTGTTCAGTCGTCTTTTGGTTTGGGCCTTTTTGGACTTAATGTGGTACATGGCATGACAAATAACAAATCAATAAAATTTCCTAATTTTTGGCAAAATTATGTGTCTGGGCTAACTTTTTACCTGATCACTCATGTATGCTCCTAGTAATATGTACATGTTAATATAGCCCCAAGGGCTATGAGTTTTATATTATTACATTCTCTTATTAACCTCATTGACTTATTATTTTTTCAATGATGCCACAAAGAATAAATTAGTTTTGTGCTTAATCTATAAACCTAGTTCTTGAATATCACTTGGACAAATAAAAAAAATAATCTTGAGTTGTCTGTTTGCAGGTTCTATAATGAATTATGCCTAGCCCCATCTACAGGGTTGCGATCAATGGAAGACGAGTCCCTTAAACTTGTGCAAACATGAACAAACTAAAGAAGAGTGTTGTGAATGAAACTGGTTCTTGTGCTGAAGACCGATAAAAATTGAGCAAGTTGTTGACTGATTTGCACATGGATTTTTAATCATCAAAAAGGGAGAATTTGTTGAGCTAAGCATATATTATGTTTTGATGATTAATAAACTTTGTCTGAGAATCACGTTTTATGTTCCAGTTTTGTGTGCTGCTAGACTGTTGTGTAGATAAGAAAGATGAAAGTTAAGTGAACCAGGTTTGCAGCAGGCCAGCGGAAGAAAGTGAGTCAGACACAAAAGGCCAGGATTCCCATACGAGTAGGGATTCCCAGAAAATCTTGTCTGTGTCTTGAAAGGAATACGCATTTGGGTGGACTTCATGTATTAAAAGGGATATGTATCTATGGGAAATACTCGTGGGAAAAAAAGAAAGCTGCAAAGTTGGAAACAATTAAGGAAACCGAGTCTAAATAGGAGAGGCTTTCTCTACCCGATATATTCTAGATTTTGGAGCATTAATTGAAGAAGATTTTCGGCCAATCTTGCACCTATAAAAGAAGATCGTTTGTTGCACTTCAAGACTATTGTTATTGAGAGAAATTGTGAGAACACTTCTGACAATAGAAAGCAAAGCAAAAAGGTATTTTTGAAGATTCAACTCAATTAACTGAAGAACCAGTTCTTGAAGATGAAGCTGCTAGAGGTTTTTAGTTGTTAGGTTGAGATTAGTCTTCTGAATTGTAACCTATCTGCTTTCATAGTAGGTTATCGTTGAAACATTATTTGTAAGCTTTCTGGGCTAGAGTTAGTCTGGGAATGGGTTGCTATAATTGGGTTGATTGTAGGGGTTATGGTACTAGAGTTAGTCCTCTTAGTTATAGAGTTGTAACCTAAAACTGCTCTTTTAAGTTAGTGGAGATTTTAGGAAAATCCTACTGGGTAGGTCATAGTTCTTACTCCCTTGATCAAGGAGGTTTTTCACGTAAAAATCTCTGTATTGATTACTTTTTTGCAATTATTTTTGTTTGTCTCTGTTCGAATAGTTCAAAGAACTAGGTTCTTCGAAAATGCGAAAATCAGGCAAGAAAATTCAACCCCCCTTCTTGTGTCTAATTGTTGTCTATAACAACAAGAGAGAAAGTCGCACTCAAGGAATTGAGCAACAAATAATACTCTCACTGTCGTAATTCAGATTTCAAGAATTAAACTTTTTAATTTTGATCTTGAATTTAAATATAAAAATCTTAAGTTATTTTTCAAAATGTACATATTTGAAAATTACATGAAGAATATTATAAATTACAATAATTAATTATTTAAAATATCTAAAATACATATAAAAAATTATAGTCAAAGAAAAACTTGTTTAACTCTCGAAATTCGAGTACCACTATAAAAATGGGGATAGAGGGAGCATTTAATATTTCTTAAATACTTATTTGTCACCCATTATGCTTATTCGCTTATCTATATGATTATAAAAGCACGAATGTTAGGAAGTTAAATATTAAAAGACGAAAATATTCCCGAAAAATTGATCGGCCCTTTTGCCCTTTCAAGTTAATTTTCTTTATGTAGCAATTTAATGATGTGTATAAATATAATTTTGGTTAGGACTAAGTAACATTTTCTGTTGAGACTCAATCCATTCTAAAATATACAGTTTTCCTTCAAAGAAACAATTCATAATTGATTAAAATTATAATATTTAGAATTATAGTAATTACTTATATGAGAAAAGTTGGCACTGAAAAATTCTACAAGCACGTAAAAAGATTTGTAATATTATATATACAAGCAGTCAAATACTGCCCTAAATTATACATGCGTTTACATGTAGAATCGTAGAAGTCTTAGAATTTTATTTCTTGTCCAAAATTTATGTTTCTTTTTCATAGGATTATAAATTCAACTAAAAAGTATTTACGAAAAACTAAATCTAATAGACGAATTTCTTTAATATTAAGTAGTCAAGGACTCCTTCATACTCATTTTAATGAGACAATTTGATTTGGCTTAATCATCTATGCATTGCCGTATTAATTTTTCTTTTTAAAATTTGACATGATAATATTTCACTTCAATAAAACATAATTATAAAAATTAAGATTAATAACACCACAGGAATGTAACTACGTTTAATTTAATCTTTTGGCGTTATTGTTCATTTATTAAGATCAGTTTTTCTTTCGATCTTCTTATTTTATAGCAATCATGATAGATATATGTGCTTTTCAAGCATGTGTCTATCGCCAAAATTCAACTTTCACCACAATAATTGAAGAATATTCACTTAAATTCATCCTGAAATAATTGCACGTATGCTTTTGTATTGCAATAACGATAAATAAAACACATAGCCGAATAATTTCAAATGTCAGACTATATTTTGTGCAATATATTTACTTATAGTGACTATTATATATTGTATTTTCAAAAGAGATCATATCAATGTTGACAACAAGAGTCCTAATAACAAAGCATCTAAAGTATCATAAGGGGACAAACACCAAAAATATCATGTATAAAGAAGTATTAAGTAAGATACGATTTTTTTTTTTTTATTTCTATATTAAGTACATATATCATTCCACTACAAGAAAACACTTACTTTATGGGGGTTTTTTGGTCAAATTGTGACAGTTTTTGACCCCCACAAAAAGAATTGTGGCGGTTTCTAGAAGTGCCACAGTTACCTTTGCCACGAGCATTATGTGGTGGATTTTTAAAACCTCCACGACAACCGCCACAAAATGAATTTTGATTTGTGGGGGTTCTGAAAGATAATTAGTGCTAGTTTAAAACTCCCGCAATATGATTTCGGTGTGTCAAAAAAAATAATGAGAGGGTTTATAAACCCCCTCAATATGATCATAATGGTTTAAAAAAGATATTTTGGGGGTCTAAAAACCCCCAAATATGATTTAAATATTTTTTTTAAAAACGTTATGCGGAGGTTTTGAAAGATAATTAGTGCTAGTTTAAAACCCCCGCAATATGATTTCGATGTGTCAAAAAAAAAAACTACGAGGGTTTATAAAGCCCCTCAATATAATAATAATGGTTCAAATAAGATATTGTGGGGGGTTTATAAACCCCCAAAATATGATTTAAATTTTTTTAAAAAAAAATTATGTAGGGGTTTATAATCGCTACAATATAATATTTGTGTTTTTAAAAAAAATAGTGGCAGTTATTTCTGCCACAATATTTCAGAGAGACTGATTTCAGAAGCTAAAGAGTTGGGCAAAGTAATTGCATCTGGGAACTTTCCAATGGATGATGATCTGCTCAATGCTTTGATAGGATCGGTATCAGCTATTGATCCTGGACTCGCCATCTTCTTTTTTAACTTCATGCTGGGTAGAGAAACGGAGCCTAATCTTGTTACCGTGACGAGTTTAAGTGCAAACCTATGTAAGCATGGAAAGATTGATGAATTGGTAGAAGTATTTCAAAAGTTGTCCACTAGAAACTATTTTACTGACACACAGAGCTATAATATTATGGTTTTATTTTTGTGCAAGGCTGGTAAAGTTAGAGAAGCTTACGAGGTTCTTCGTGACATGAGAAGGAAAGGTGCAGTTCCTGATATACAATCTTACAATCTCCTGCTAGAAGCTTGCTGTCGAGAAGATCTACTACGACCATGGCTAAGGCTGAGGACGAGAGAACTATGGCACAGAGTATTTCAAGATGTTGGATCAACCACTCGGTTGCTGAAAAGCTATGAAAAAAGGCAATGGCATTTCTATAAACAAGGTGCAAATATTATGTGCAAAAACGATCCTCCTCCTCGAAAGCTCTGATGGTCATTGCTCCCGCTATCGATTCAGCAAAATGGCTAGCAACAGATGACTTAGTTGTGCCATCAATTCTCATGAGTTCCTTTGCTGAAGCAAAATAGAATCTCTGTGCAGACAGTGAAACAGTGGACAACAATTTTAAGTAGGCAGTCAATAGAGTTTTTCGGTGTCTGTAGCTTAATTTTAAGGACAAGTAATGAATCATGAGTAGTTAATAGACTCGCCTGTAAAATCACTGTCATAAAAATAGTTGGTATAATGACAATCAAGATTGGCCAGGTAAGAGCAGCCAATATTCCTAAGCTGAATATGTGGTCAAGGTTGAGGCCAAGGCTTGACTGAATCAAAATGACATGTCAAGATCCAAAAGACTGAGGTCTGAAGACAACTGCAAAAGAAGACTATGTTAGTTCCATAAAAAATTTCCATCATTGTTGTTAGGCTTGCTTAGATCGTCGTTTCTTACCCGACTAAGTATTCTTCCAAGTGGAGTTGAGTCGTAGAATGGCATTGGTGCTCGGAATATTGAGGTTATTAACTTAGTAAAAGTAGATTTTGAAGACTTGAGGCCTAAATCAATCACTGCATAGGACCTAAGGAACAAAGTTAGTGACATTCCAAATCCTATGGATATGTATATTAGGATGAGATTAAATTTGCTGACACTTGTACTCTGTAAATCAGCAGCTAACAAAAGATTTTGTCCAAGCTGCCCAACCATATATAGGAGGTGTGATAATATAGCCAAAAGAAAGTAGAGATATCCATTGCTTTGGCCAACATATTGTTTATAAGGCTTAAGACCAGTGTATCCTGTTCCTCTTTCTTCTTGTTTGATCAACTGCTCACCGACAGCTGCTATTAGCTGCTCTTCTGCACACAATTGATGTNGGGGTTTTTTTTTTTTTTTTTTTTGGCAAATTATAAGATTTTATTAATAATAAAGCAAAATACAAATAAAAAGTACAAGTAAGGTGTAGTAGACCTTACGCTCTAAGACCTATCGAGGCATAAACTGCCTCTTATGCTAGCACACAAACTTGAAGTAAGATATTATTTGAAAACCATCATAAAGTTTATATAATACTTTATGACGATATTACAGAATATTAGCATTTGTGATTGAATGAAGACATTAGTTTGAAAATCTTCATTTCATGTCCGGGGCTATGTCTATACTTGACGACTGCATTTAGAGAAGCAGTCCTGATGCTGCAGTTGGTGTTTCTGTGTTCAATTCCTGTTCGGCGTTGACTCATTATCCTGCTCCATCTGATCATCCTCATCCAATTCTCTTGTTGCATAAAGTCGAACCAGAATATACTGTCTATACAATTTTATGGCACCTCCAGATTGAGCATGATAACATGCTAATACCACTAGATAGTGTTCTAAAATCATATATATAGTATTATCCTCAGATGTAAAATCAGAAAGAATAAGAAACTTTACTGTTTCTGCTGCCTTTGTCGAGTGATTGACAAACTTGTTGTTCACCTTCTTTACTCCATTGTATTCATGTTCTTTCCAGTTGTCTATCAAGTTGATGAATAAGTAATGTCGTACCAGTATTCCATCGCGACTGTGCAGCAGCATTGACAAACCACCATTTTAACGAGGGGATAACATTTATACATTAGCTGTTTCTGCAAAAACAGAAAGAAATAGTTAAAATAGCATCATGCTTCCCTCGAATAAAATGTCTACTCAGATGAATCCCTTTTGCATTGTAATCAGTCCCCATATTGCCAGTATGTTTCTTGTAATCTGTCCCTTTCTTTAACAAGAAGACTCTGCTCAAATGTATTGCATTTTTGACGAGCATCAGTTGTCCTGCAAAGTTCAGTATCTGAACTGCCTTTTCCTTCTTTTTAGCTTCGATAGCAGTTAAGAAATTGTGCAGCCAGCTCCTTCTATCCAATATGTGAAACAACATGTGCATTACACGATTAGCATCAGTAGCAGCTTTGCAGTTATTCCATATTGTAACATTGTTTTTGTTGCCAGCATGTAGGGGTTTATAATCGCTACAATATAATATTTGTGTTTTTAAAAAAAAATAGTGGCAGTTATTTCTGCCACAATATTTCAGAGAGGCTGATTTCAGAAGCTAAAGAGTTGGGCAAAGTAATTGCATCTGGGAACTTTCCAATGGATGATGATATGCTCAATGCTTTGATAGGATCGGTATCAGCTATTGATAGGATCGGTATCAGCTATGGATGTGTATATTAGGATGAGATTAAATTTGCTGACACTTGTACTCTGTAAATCAGCAGCTAACAAAAGATTTTGTCCAAGCTGCCCAACCATATATAGGAGGTGTGATAATATAGCCAAAAGAAGGTAGAGATATCCATTGCTTTGGCCAACATATTGTTTATAAGGCTTAAGACCAGTGTATCCTGTTCCTCTTTCTTCTTGTTTGATCAACTGCTCACCGACAGCTGCTATTAGCTGCTCTTCTGCACACAATTGATGTATATTTTGTTTCTTTGAGAGAACAGCCTTCATAACTCTCACCTTTTGTTGCGTCGCCATGTGCATTAATGAGGTTTTGAAACTCTTCACAAGAAAGAAGCAACTGATAAAAGGAATCTGACTGTATGATCTTCCCTTCAGACATAAGCTATTGACAAAATAAAGCTCTCTTAGATCCACAACTTACACACGAACTGTTAGAAAAAGTCAGGCAAATGAACTCATAGAAATAGAAGTGTAGGTTTAAATGTAAGGAACACCATACATAGTAAATGAGATCAAGCTTGTATTATGAGAAAATATGCAGAACTAGAGTACTAACAAATATTGAATCAAATGTCGGAAGGAAGTCTACTTGATGAGTAACAAGCAAGACTGTCTTTCCGGAAAGAACTCCCATGACATATTCCTGATTGTATTCCAAGTTAGCAGTTTCGCGAAATACTTTTCAGTTTTATTTCAGAGAGATAAGGGTTCTTACATTAAACAGACAGGTTGAGGTATGTGCATCAACTGCGCTGAATGGATCGTCCAACAGATATATGTCTGCATCTTGATACAATGCGCGTGCCAGCTGAACTCGCTGCTTCTGTCCGCCACTAAGGTTAACACCTCTTTCTCCAATAATCGTTTCGTCACCAAAAGGAAACATTTCAAGGTCCTTGACAAGAGAACACCTTTCAAGTAATTCTTGATACTTGAGTTGGTCAACGTTGGAACCAAAAAGAATGTTATCCCTTATTGTTCCTGTCTGAATCCATGCATTCTGAGAAACGTATGCCACTGTTCCGTGAACTTGAACCTGAAAATGGAGAAGGGAATGAAACAGGTTTAACACCAAAGTACTCTTCTCTGCTGAGATCCAAGTATTACAGTACAATTTGACATTTAAAAGAGAATGAGAAGCCAATGTAAAGCTTACCAGTCCATCAACGAAAGGAACTTCTCCGAGAATTGCAGCTAAAAGCGTTGATTTACCCGAACCAACCTCTCCACATATTGATAACTTTTGCCTTGGTTTAACATGAAGGTTTACACTTCTCACTGTAGGATTAGGATAATTCGCATCCCATGATATCCCATTGGACTTGATAATTATGGAATGCTCAAGTTCCTTCTCCTTGTACTTCTTCTCGATACATCTGTTTTACAACTCAAGAGCCTCGAGAAATTCCTCAATTCGAGTGAAGGAGACTTTAGCTTCTATGCATACTCCAACAATATCAGGGACTGACCTAATAGGTTCCTGAACGATGCGTAAAGTGGCAAGGAATGTGAAGACATTAGTGGTATTCAGGGGACTTTGAGTAAGTAACAATACTAGAAAGTAACTGCAGATACTATGATTGGTGTTGACCAAAACAAAACCAGGTAATAGCCTTTCTGCATTTGAACTGCTGATAACCATTTGTATCTTCTTCTCTTAGCTTTTCAATAGCATTCTTAAAATGTTTCTCGCACGCGTACAACTTCAACACTTTCATACTAGTAAATGCTTCTGTTATGGCCCTTAGCATTTTATCTTGCAACCATAAGCCTGGTCAAGTACTTGTGCTGTGATTTGGTCACTGGAAAATTTCCTAGCACACTTGCTACCACTAGTAGTAGAGCCGGTATGGTCACCAGTCCCACAACATAATACATTATGACTAATGCAATGCATATCTGAACAGCCGTTGTCCATATTTGGTGAAACCAATACGGAAATTCACCAATCTTCCGAGCTTTGCCTGGGCCCAATGTGAGCAAAGTTATGCTATTATCAGCAAGAAATGAGCTAGTGTCTGGAAGAGCAATAGAAGATACAAAAATGTTACTCAATAGAGAAATAGAAAATTGTACTCTTTGTAATCCTTCCACACAAGGAGACAGTGATGGTGTCATAAGATGAAAGTTACATGGAGCTACAAGCATAGTTTTCATATCTATGTTGGGTGTCTGCACATAAGGCGAAGCTTGGAAAATGCCAGTTACTCCATGTAAATCAGATTTATCCATACGTAATTCTGACATTAGAAATTTGCCGTTCAATTCAGAAATGCGCTCCTTTGTACTGCATCATGCACATGACTTGGTGCAGTAAACCAAATGAAATTAATAAAGAACGTAAAAAGCAATAAAACAACAACAAAAAGAAAGTAGTGCACAACAGTGAGACATTGTTGTGACAAATTAAATCATCTAAGCACTTTGGGGAACGTAGTATCTGATTTCTAGATATATCTTTTTGTGGTACGATAAAAGAAATACCCGACTTCAAAAGTTTGACAAACGGATTGTAAAAAGACCCACAACGTCGCAAGTAATTATAGGTATCAACCGTGGCATAATTTATTATCTCACCAGATGAATGAGCGCTCTTAGCAGTGTTTGAAAGCCGGAGTTGCTTATCATATATAGCTGCAGTAAGCAAAAATTTAACTTGAAGGTCGATTAATCTAGTCCTGAAAAACCATTGCCTCTCTGCTAATGATTCTATGCATTTGGCGATAAGGATTCACCCAGCTAGCACATAACCTTCATTTTTGAAAACTCCCTTTCCTTTGGCAACTTCAATGAAGGCATAAAGAAACAATGGTCCTATTGACACCATCACTGTCTTAATCAGAGCGAAGAATCTAGATACCACAATGGCTTTCCATTGACAGAAGACTATCGTTGAAAATACAGAATGCCGAGTATATGGATTTTTTTGCTTTCTTTCATTTAGTTGCTCCTTAAACAAAGTGTACAATGTCCCAGATTGATCCTCTCGCCTCAATTCTGGAATGTCCTCATCATTAAGAGTTTTATCCTTTCCCTTCTTCAATAAATCATTCAACCAGCAAATGGAGAAGGGAATGAAACAAGTTTAACACCAAACTATCCTTCTCTACTGAGATCCAAGTATTACAGTACAATTTGACATTTAAAAGAGAATGAGAAGCCAATGTAAAGCTTACCAGGCCATCAACGAAAGGAACTTCTCCGAGAATTGCAGCTAAAAGCGTTGATTTACCAGAACCAACCTCTCCACATATTGAGCATGCAAGCATCCAAGACACACCTTGTCTTAATTAGCAACAGTACTCCTTACCTGTGGTTGCAGAGCAAACAGACTAGCAAATTCTTCGGGAACTGAACGTTCCTTTGATATTATGTAAACTTTCAGCGCATTCAAGGTGACATAGCTAGTTGTACATACTCATCGCCATATCATCAACAAGAATGTGGAAGCTTGATATATTAACATTTATAAAGTTAAGCCATGAATTGAAGCAAAACATAACAGACAAACGCAATCAAGCCAAAAATTATGGAATTAAAAGATGATTAAGATAAGAAAGCGAGAGTTCAAATAAGAATATAGTTCCTATAGCCTAAGTTACAGGAAGCAACCGATGCAGATGCGGCCAATGAGCACTCGAGAACGCTGATCTTCCGAAATAGTGGAGGCTGCCAAGGCCGAAGAGGAAATGAGGAGGACATTCCAGAATTGAAGTTGCCAAAGGAAAGGGA